>PISX010014441.1:0-53167 GCA_004024625.1 Mellivora capensis
AAAAAAAATAAAATAAAATAAAAAAAAGAATCACGCTCCTTCTATTTCCTAGTTCTGTCATCCCAACACCCATCTTGTTTGAATCCAGACATTATAAGGAAAAACAGAACATTCAAGAAAACTTTTTTTTAAAGATTTATTTACTTATTTCAGAGAGAGAGAAGGGAGAAGGGCAAAGGGAGAGGGAGAGAGAAACCCAAGCAAATTCTGTGCTCAACAAGGGGCTGGACATGGGCCTGAATCTTAGAACCCTGAGATCACAACCTGAGCTGAAACCAAAAGTCAGTCACTTAACCAACTTTGCCACCCCAGTGCCCCAAGAATTACTTGCTTTTAAAAATCATAGCCTGAGAGCACCTGGGTGGCTCAGTCCTTAAGCATATGCCTTCAGCTTAGGTCATGATCCCAGGGTCCTAATATGGAGCCCGGCAATGGGGTCCCTGCTGGGGGTGGGGGGAGGGAAGCCAGCTTCTCCCTCTCCCACTCCCCCTGCTTGTGTTCCCTCTCTCACTGCGTCTCTCTCTATCAAATCAATAAATAAAATATTTAAAAAATAATAAGAAATAAAAATCATGGCTTAGAGGCCATCTCATTTCTATTTACACTCCCTTGGAGAGAAATTTGTCACATGGTCAAAATAACCTGCAAGGGAGACTGGGAATTATGTAGTTAACCATATATTCAGCAAAACCTTATTAACACATGGAAAGAAGATATTGGATTTGGGTAGAAAACTGTGATGTCTGCTACGAAGAGTTAACAAGAATGCCAGTTCCTTCATGATGATTACAGTTCTCCAGTTGGAAGTCACACATCCCTCCTACCAACCGATATGAATATGACTATTTGAATATGTATCTCTTTACCCTTATAGCCTATTTCTTTATGATTTATGCCTGACATCTAAAGTCAGGTATAAGATTCTAAAGTCAAAGTATAAGAATCAGGTCAATTTTGTGGAGAATGTTAAAAATGAGTGCAGAATTTACATTTAACATGAATTTTCCTCTAAGAATATTTATTAAATATCAATATGGTAAAACAAACATAAAACTATTGAATTACTCCACAGATGACAAATATAACCTGGTTAAATAAGGAATATATGATCTTTAAAAATATGTTTTAAAGTGGAGAGGAAAAGTAGGTATTATTCTATGGCATAAGATGTCTAGCAAAGTGGTAAAAAGGTATGACAGGGCTTGACAGGTGAGATTTTGCCAAAAATGCTAAGAGCATGAGTTTGGAGTTAGATGGATTAGTTATGCTTTTTTAATGAGTGGATAAGCTAAGCAAATTAAAATGTCAGTTTCTACATCTGTCAAATAGGAGTAATAGCTTACAATTTTTGGAATGTTTAGAATGTCTAATCTATACGTACTCTAAAATGCTAGGTCTTCTTGTTCTTTAACATTATTGAACAAGGAGATCTGTATTAATCCCATATTTTTAAGGCACATGTACAAAGTATTTAAAAATGGAAGTTTTTGAGTTAAAAATGAGTTCAGGAATGCTGAAATCTGAAGAGCTGATGCTTACAAGAACAAAAGGACAAACAGAAGATCTGTCAAGGTTTTTATATTCATAAAAACAAAACAAGGAAGTGCTTCAGGTTAACAAGACCATTTTTTTTTTTAAGTACAGCATTCCAAGAGTAAACAAACACTTGAGAGAGATGGCTGAAGTCCACACGAGTACTGAGGAACACCATCTTGTCCTAAATGACTTTGTGGTCTGGCTTATGGCTACTACATTCCAAATGGACAAAGTTACAAATGGGATTGAAAACTCAGTGTGGAGTTAATCACATTGAATAAAGAGCCAAGAAGAGAGATGCAGGAAAATTGAGAAGGAAAATACAACTCCCATTTTCAAAAGAAGAAAGAGATTAATATTGATGACTCAGACTGAAACATGACTTTCTGCATTCGAAAGATTCTAGGACAGTTTACCCTAGTTGCTCAACGAGACATCTTGTTGTAATTCCACCCTTAGAAACGCTACCTCATTAAAAGTATACATCCATCTTCAGATGCAATTTGATTTCAAAATGTGACAATTTGAGTGCAAAAGTGTCATAGGATAATCATATAAGTTGACTAGAACAAGGCTGGAAACTATAAATAGACATAAATGCTATACAGAAGTCCAGATGGGCTTATTGAAGCCTCTAATTTTATCCTTCTGGGTAAGATTTTTTAAATTAGAGTGGGTGAATTTCCTAACTATAAATTTAATTGGTTACCTTACATAAACAAAAGTGTAAATGTGTGTCACACAGGAATAACTTTCTTATTGCTCTAGGACCTTGACACAAGACTTACTGTACATTTTACTGATGGATGGAATTACTAGGAATTATTTCCAAATTTCAAATAAACAAACTTATAATGGTTAAGAATGTGGACTTTGAAATTGGTAGACTTAGTTTAGTTAGGGCCCTAATTCTCTCACTTACTAGTTGTGTGGCTTTAGGCAAGTAAGTTAACCATTCTGAATCTCAGTTTCCTCATCTGTAAAACTATTATAAAGGAAGAGCATCTACACGTTGCACCAATTACATGGGATAACTAACATAAATATTCTTAGTATCTGATATATATCCATCATGGTGGAGATAATTACAATATTGTTGCCTATGGACAACAGAATTTCCATATAGTCAAAGAGCTTACAGAAATGGATGAATCAAATTCAGTAAGATTAAAATGAATTGTGTTATGCCATTTGGGCAAAAACAAAGCAAAACCAAAAATGTTTTTGTAGAGGGTTAGAATAAAAAAGAAAAAAACCCCTTTCTATCAAGAACAGATTTGGAAGTTTTTGAACCACTTCAGGAACTATGTTCAATATGAATCAATGGAAAAATATAACTACCAAAATACCTAGCATCCTCTTTAAGTATATCTCTAGAATTATAGATAGTAACATAAAGCAAAGATCAGATCCTTTGTGCTCTTCATTGTCAAAGTACACTGAATATCTTGCAGTTGATTCAAGGTCCATTCTAACTTGAATGCAGACAAAATTGAAACATATTTAGAGGACAACAGTCAGGAGAGTAATGAAATGTGTCGTTTGAACAATGACTTGAAGAGCAGTGGTGGGACTGCTTCTGGTTTGGGACTATGAAAAAGAAGCTGCTGTATTTTTTACATAAATCTTGTAGATGTATGTTTTCATTTATCTAGAGTAAACACCTAGGGGTAGAATTGTTGGGTATATATTTACCTTTATTAGAAACTGGCAGTTTTGCAATGTGGTTGTACCATTTTATACTAATTTTTAACTGTTTGTATACTTATTTAAATGTTATCAAATGATCATTTCATGCTAAAGTTAAAAACCCAGACTCTTGGCTTTCTGGGAAGAAAAACTGGGATACTTGACAATATTGGATTTACAAGGCCAAAAATAGCTGGAATTGAAGAGTCACTGAATTTTTAGGTGGTGCATGAACAGTGCAATTCCTTATAGACCTCACCCATCATTTCAACTCAATGCACCAATTTGGTAGCAGCTGATATCCTATGTGTGTGTGAGTTGGCACATCTGGATGTAATGGAAGACTGGCACAATAGCAGCCACTTTAAACTGCATCTAGTTGACTCATATTTGCATCTGCGTAAGAACATGAGATTCAAGGTGTGTGTGTGTATGCTTTGTTGTTATTGTTAGGTACCGTCTCAGAGATATTTTTGATTTTCCTCCTGGCTGCCTTCTCCTTCAGTTGCAACTAGAAATGGGTAACAGAAGCAGCAGCAGCAGGGCTACTGCTAGGGAAGAAGGTTCTGAAGCCAGTGCTGGAGATCCCATGTCATGATTAGTGTAACAGGATATGTTATCAGTTTAGTATTCTGTTATTTACTTAATTTAAACCTAATGATATGAAACATTATTCCAATGCTGAAGTTACCATATCCCTTCAAGGTGCCTCAATCCCCTGAGGAAAGAACTAAGCAGATGGAATCTTTCAGGCTGCAAATATAAAAGAGCTAGCTGCAAGTATGCTCTCTGTCCTTGATGTGAAAATTCTGTCACTTTTAATTCTCCAGCTTGTTTACTTTTCCACTACATAAGAACTGGAGCTTGTTGTTAGCAGCATTGATTAAGTTGTCATTGATTTTTAAGATAGGAAATAGAACTTTCATATTTTCCACGTGAATTTAAAGCAAGTCAGATATTAACATCAAGATAAAACATTTACTATAACAATGACAGTACAGCCAAGTATCATTCAAAACCTCTCACGGCTCCCAAAGAGCACGTAGATTCCAGGTGTCAATACATACAAGAGTAGGTATCAATTTTACTATCCAATCTACAAGATGTACCAACTTGCTTCTAGCCCAAACAATGGATAGATCCTTTACTTTTATACATGTTTGTGTTCAAATTTGCATAACTCTTTATTTTCTACCAGTCAACAGGAATCAGTCTTACTATTAACCAGTTATATAATCAGTATTATGATTAGGCAGGCCTCTTGCCAGACCTTTGAGCAAAGTGTGAATTAGTCCTCACACAAACCTTTAAGTCAGTGTCTCAAATTCAGCACTATCAACAAATTGGGCTGGATGGTCACTTGGGAAGAAGTTGGGGCTGTCCTGTGCATTGTAGGGTAATGAGCAGCATCCCTGGCCACTACTCATTAGATGCCAGCAACCCCCGCCCTGCCAAGTGGTGACAATCAAAAATGTCATTGCAAATGCCCCCTCCCCCTGGGGACAAAGCTGTCCTTTGGTTGATGACCACTGCTTGAAGGTGAATATTAGTGCTTCTGTCCTATAACAGAACTTACCCAGGGACATAAAGTTAGCAAGATGAACATGTGAACAGGGAAGGAGACATGTTTGGATTGAAAACATGGGATCTTTGCACTAATTGATATTGTCTCCAACTGACTTTAAAGATCCGTGAGCAAGATTATATCTTGGTTGTTATGAGGCTTTTATACTTTTTACTCTCTGTATATATGAACTGAACATCTACTGTTTATAAAGTATTATGCCAGGGTAAAAGGTGATGATAAATTTGACTTATCCACTGTCAGTGAAGAACATAAATTTTGTCTTTCGTAAACAGCTATTCACAACTGTGATTAGAAATTACACATATTCAAATGTGCTTAAAGGTGGAATTATGCATTAATAATTCTTAAAGTTACCTTTTAAGCATTCTAGCTCCATTAAAGTTCTGGCATCATTGCAGAAATGTGTTATACAAATGTTAAATAATTTATTACCTGTGGTAGAATTATACAGTGAGACATACATATATCTAGCTAGCACAAGGGTTGGCAAAACTGACGCACCATCTGTTTTTGTAAATAAAGTTTTATTGGGACATAGCCAGGTTCATTTATGTTCTTTTTGTCTATGGCTGCATTCATGATACAAATATAAAATTGAGTAGCTCTGACAGAAACAATACAGCTTCAAAACCTAAAGATAGTCCCTATTTGGACTTTTATGGAGAAAATTTCCCAGCCCTGATACAGTATCTCAAGGTGGTTTGGTTTTTATAGATGTATAAAAAGGTATTCTATATGTCTGTGCATGTGTTTTATAGGTTATACTTTTATTTATTTATTTTTTAGGATTTTATTTATTTGATAGAGAGCCTGAAGAGAGGAGAGGCAGAGGGAGAGAGAGTCTTCAGCAGACTTTGAGTGTGGAACCCAACATGGGGCTAGAACTCAGATCCCTGAGATCACAACATGAGCCAAAACCAAGAGCTGGACACTTAAACTGACTGTGCCATCCAGGCCCCCAAACATATGTTACATTTTTAAGGGTATAATCAGCTGGAATGTGTGATTGTTTTTACAACTGTTAAGCGCAATAAATAATATTTCATCTTTTCGCCTTTTAAAATGCTTTAATAATAATTGATTGGAGCTTACTGAAGACTCATTCTGTGCCAGCCAATCTGCCAGGAGTTTTATATGCATTACACTGCTTAATTCTCACAATACTGTGAGGTATTTAGTTGTATTTTCACTTTTTATGAGTTACTGAGGCTTATTAAAGCAAGGTAACCGTCTCAAGGTCATGCACAACCAGAACTCCAGCATGTCTGATTGCAAAGCTCAAGACTTGGATCCAACCGCTGATCTGCTATACTCTGTGCACAGAGTAAAATGTTAATTAAAATTTTTACTTGATTTTACCTATGTTTTAAAGATCTAAGCAACTTTTTTCAGAGTTTATACAAATTTTCTTAATCTTCTTACAAAGTAAAAAAAATCTTATGCCTGCCTAAATGAAAGGCTGAGATCGTTAATTTATTCATTTTGCAAATACATATTGAGCCCTATTCTCTGCTACACACCAGGCTGGGTCTTAAGGATAAGCCAGTAATAAAAGACATGATTCCTGACCTTACCAAGCTTTGTCCTGGCAGGGCGATAAAGAGAAAGAAGAAAAAAATGGCAACATACTCTGATAAACAGGGCATTACACAAGCATATGCCAGGTACTAAGGGAAGACAGAGGCTTCACAGAGGCATCTAGGGGTGAAACTTGATGAATGAGTAGAGACTGACCTGGATGGCAATTTGGACCCCAGCAGTGATGCATTTAGAACTCCCTTAGGATACAGAAGTGGCTTTTCCCAATTCCTGACTCTGTAAGCTTGTGTTTTTGTTGGGGAATACAAGATAAAACATGTCCAACAGTCACTAACAACACAAGACATTATGTAAGCAAGTGCTAAATTGCACGGAACAGCATAAAAGTAGATATTAGGAGTACAAGGGAATGGACAGAGTCTAGGGTTTGTCAGAAGAAGATGGGATGGAAGGGAATATTTAAGGATAAGTAGAGCCTAGCTAAACAGACAAGAGGGGATGCTGGGTAGGCTGATCATCTTCAGCGGCTAACTGTAGCAGGGATAGTGTCTGTGAATTTTTGGCTCTTAAACAGATGGGTCTCCACAAAAAGTGTTAAGAATAGGGAGGAGCAAAAGTCCTATTGCTAGCTTGGGGCAAAACTGTAGTTAGTTTTCAGAACTAGGTGGAAGAAGTAAGAATGCAGTATATTTAATCAATAATAAGTGGTTTGTGAAGAGTATAACATAATTCATTGCTTGAGATAAATTAAAAATATTGATCAACACTGAATCTGATACCGAAGTAACTGGGAACTTCCATGGAACATCTTCCACACCAAAATGAAAAGGCTGCAGTACTTTAAAAATTATATCTTAAAATAAATCACTTTGATTCATTATTCAGTAAAGGTAGCTACCTAACTTCACATCTGACACTGTGAATCAAGATATCCGATTCCTCATCCCCTCCTTACCTTCCAGTCTACCTGGGGAGGCATGGTATAAATGAAATTATCATGCAAGCGACTCCTATATTTTGCAAGAAGACAAGGGACCCAAATGAAAAAAGGGTTCATCTACAAGAGTTTATTGTAAAGAAAGGAGATCTCAGAGGAAACTAAGGGAAGTTTTGCTGATAAAATGATACTTGAAAGGGATCTTAAAAACAAATAAATGTTAAGTAGGCAAAAGGGAGGTGAGTGGTGGTAAACCTGGCAAGAAGTAACCAGGCTGAAGCAGTACCATGTGCAAATCTCTGCCACAGGAAGAAAACCCAATATTCTAGCTGTGAGTGTGAATTTATTTGAAATGTGCTGATATGTCCCGAGTAATTATTAACCCTCTCAATTCCTACTGTTGAAGTAAAATGTCAAGTTTTCAAAGAACATATGGTTTTCTTCATATTCAGATGTAAAATCTGAATATGAATTTTTGTGCATCTGGCACAAAACAATGTAAGGTATAACTTATTTGGGAATGCTAGTCCATTTTAAAAACTGTGTGTTCCTCTGCCTGAAAATAGCACTTGCAGAATTTTTATTTTCTTTCCACCTAAAGTCGAAAGGAAAAATTCTAAATCGGGAGTTAGAATGGGTCTTCAATCGAACACATATAGTCCAGATTCTTTGATCTAGGTCATGTAATCATTTCAGTGTAGATTACTAGAGTTCTTAAGTCCAAATGTTCTCCTTTTCCTTCCTCTTGCTTTTGTGTGAAGTTATTTATTTTTGGATGTAATTTAGACGCCAATTTTAATAACAGTAACAACTACCGAAACTGCTCTTGGTTCAAAACCAACATTTCTTCTGTTTTTCTTAAACTTATGGGGTCAAGGTCAGTGGTTTTAGTCTTCTCTCTTGAGCCTAAACAACTATATCAACCAATCTAGAATCAGACATTTATTAAACATAAACTTTGTCTAAGGTTTTAATGTCAGTCACCATGGGGGATATCACTTTATTTCCATTAAATAGTGCAGTCTAGTTGGGAAGCCCACATTTAAACTGCATATATAATTTAATTCAGTTCAATATGTATATTACCTCTAAAGATCAATATCATATATAAAATAAAATGAGTTGAGAATCAGTGCTTAGGACTTCAGAGAGGTGATCTGCACTATTCCGTATTGAAAACTTTGTGGGTAAGGAAGCACTTAGAGCTGGATCTTGAATTGGATTAAAATAGAGAGACAACAGACCTATTAAATGAGTCCTCAGGATTTTTAATCCTCGACTTTTAGATCTCAGAGTCCATATTTCTGCCTATGTGCTTTTTTTCTCCCTAGTGGCACTTTTTAATATTGTGATCATTTTTGACCCAATTCTTCCTTGTAAACAGAGTAGCTTTTTCTTGTTAGTTTTTTCAGGAACCTTACTTTACACAGAAAATAATAATGAGGAATTGAACACTGAGGGATTAATGAGAGATCAGGTAAAAGTTAAATTAACATGCATTCAATGCTCTTTTGGCTTGGTTATTTTCATTCTTCCTTGTCTTATTTTCATAAACTGTCTCTTCCAAAGGGCATTAAAATTTGATCCTCATAATAGATCATGATATAGCTTGTCTGCTTTAATGTGAGGTTTTTAATGAAAAGTGAATTAAAATTATAGGAAAGCACACTCCTGCTTGAACTGTATGAATGGTTTAGGCTTTGATTCAACAAAGATTATTTCACAAGAGACAGTGGTTATTTTAAACTACCCTGATTATCTACATATTTGACTGAAAGTTAATAGATCACAAACCTCCCAAACTTATCATCTTCTTGTGAAAACACCTATATTTTGTAGTTTCATGGAGGGTTCATTTAAGGAATTGGGGAACTAAATTGGGTGAGAAAACAAACTGAGGCCTACTTATATGTATGCTTATTATTTGAAAGATTAATGCTTGGGGGGCAGGACAAGGAGAAAGGGAGGAAGAATCTGTGTCTCCAGTTGTAAAGTGGCTATGGTTTTAGGAACTTGCAAAAGGACATTAGGAAAATAATGTTTTATCATGTCAGTATGAGAAAGGATAACAATAAAAAAATATGATACTTTGCAAAATAATGTCTTTGTACAGTGACAATGATAATCATCAGTAAAACATAATTTATTTTTAATCCAATAAATTAACTAATATATCTTGAAAGTGTTATTTTCTTCATTATATATTAAGTATGGACTATTGTATAACAAGTCTCTTGTATTTTCACGAAGCATCTTTCCCCAGTAACTGTGAGGTTTTAACACAAGGTTAAGGTAAGAAGGATGAGGTAAAGGAGAAAAGGAAAAAGATGAGATCTAATTATATAAAAATTAAATCATCAATTGTCACACTTTAACACTGTGGCCAGAGAATGCCAAGAATGATTAAACATGTGAACTAAAATGCTATTGTGATCATCTCTCAATTGTCCACATCAACAAAAGACAGTTATAACAATCAAAATTTCATCTATGCTTAATACCAGGATATTATTAGTACTCAGATTTGTAATATGTTGAATGTATTAAGAATGTACTTCATCCGAAATAGTGACAAAACTATTCCTGAAAGAATGACATCTGATTAAAGGAAGCTTCCTAATCTGTTCCTACCCCTGAACTGCGACTCAATTAATATGTCAACCTGAGAATGGCCATTATCTTCATACTTATATGATGATAATTTAAAAAATATATAATAGAAATTAAACAAATGTTCTCTAGACGGTAGGGACTTTTTAAAAAAAATTAAAGATTTTATTTATTTATTGGGCAGAGAGAGAGCAAGAGAGTGAGTACAAGCAGGAGGAGAGGGAGAGGGAGAAGCAAGCAGGGAGCCTGAAGAGGGACTCAATCTCAGGACCCTGGAATCATGACCTGAGCCGAAGGAAGATGCTCAAGGACTGAGCCACCCAGGCGCCCCGAGGGACTATTTTAAAGTTAGACATTACTTCTCTAGTTCTCATAATATTCTACAACATCTCTACTGTAGTTAGGGTGACCACAACTTCATAAATGAGAAATATGAGGCTTAGAGAATTTATTTTTGTCAAAATAACCAAGCTGGTGAGTCACTGAGTCAGAATATGAACCCAGATCCCCCTGATTACAAATTAAAAATCAACCAACAAGTTATAATGCCATCCATAGGAAGAATCTTGAATACTGGATAGCTGTAGAAAGTCAAGTAGCTGGAACCCTGGAGAACCACTTACTAGCTAAGCTATTCTCTCTAAGCTTCACGTCATTTATCTGTATCATGTAGAAAGTCCAGTAGCTGGAACCCTGGAGAACCACTTACTAGCTAAGCTATTCTCTCTAAGCTTCATGTCCTTTATCTCTATCATAGGGTTAATAGTAGTACCTACAGTATCTTACAGAGGTAATAATCCAATAACACAATGCACAGAAGTAGTTTAACAGTTTAATTTCTATTATACATGGCCCTGAGTAAATGCATATTAAAAGATAGCTTTCATTATTATTCTTAGATTCACATATCTGCATCTGTAAAATTGAATATCTTAGATTCCTGTAGCATAGCAGAGCTTTCAAAGTGTTTTCATACATAATGTATTCATACATATGTTATTTAACATTTCATGTTTTATTTAATTATGATAGGCTTAACATTGGTAATTTTACATCTTAGGAATGACATAGAAATTGTAGGTGCTGCAACTTAGTTTTGCTGTTGGAAAAAAAATTGCAGAATACTCTCTCTTTTTTTTTTTTTTTTTTTTTTTGCTATGCTGGCTAGGTTTGAGATTCAGTTCTAAGAGTTTTGCTACTTAGTTTGAGTTACTGCATGTACTTACTTGAAATGCTTGGCTTTCTTTCTGTATTTCTGTAGAATCAGCAACCTGTTTTTCTTCTTCTAACAACTGAATACATTTAGGACCTGATATCATATGCACTTCACCCCATCAAGAATTTTTAGCTATCTACTTTCTTATCTCATTTGAAGAAAAATGTCTATTTTATCAAAAACAGGAAACATCACCTGATTATAGTTTCTTGGAGGTACAACAGTGTTCTATGGGTATTCCTTCAATATTAGGAATATTGCTTTGTCCACAGTAAGTTCTCAATAATTTTTTGCCAAAATGGTTGAAGAGAATCTAAAGATCTACAAGTACAGAACTGTACAAAATGATACCCATGTTTATCAGGTGACTTGCAAAAAAGGGACAGCGTCTTTGGTCTAAGACATTGAGTAATTTTGGGGAAATTTTGGAAAATACAGAGATGTCAGAGTATTGTAACAAATGCCCACATACCCATCTCTATTTTCTTATCTTCCCTTCATTCCCCCCAAAATCTATCTTTCCCCTTTGTGCATATTTTTCTAATTTGAGTTTTTCAGTATTTCTTGAAATTTATATATATGCATTCAATACACAGTATCAGATTGTAGATTTTATTATTTATATATAGTGTTATACTGTACCTATTCCTTTTTTCATTCTATTTTTGAGATTGGCCATGTTAATAACATAGATCTAGTTTACTTTGTTACATAGTAATACAGGACTTAAAGACATTATGTGCTCCCCATGATGGGACCTAAATGAACAATATATTGTTCATATATTCAATATATGCTGAGTTATATATTCTTGTACACACCTCCTAGTCCATATAGGTAAAACTGTCTCTAAGATAGATAAACTTCATAGGAGATTGCCAAATTGTGGGGTATGTTTTCAACTGTTTTGATGGCACATACTCCCTTGCTCACACCCCATATTTGAAGAGTCAGAATAGCCTAACAGCTGTACCTTTGAAGGCAGTCCAGAAGGTGACATCTTTTCACCACCACCACTGATGTCCCTTTGGTCCAGACTTCCTCTCTTAATAAGACACTATAATGGCCTCTAACTGGCCTTGCTGCATCTACACTTCCCCCTATAGGTTGTCCCAGGAGCCTCTGAAGTACTTTTGAATTTAATTCAGATCCTATTACTTTTCTGCTCAGAACCCTCAAAGGACCCCATTTCATCCAGAATAAAATACAAAGACTTACAAATTGCAGACACAACACAGAGTGGTTTTGTTTCTTCCCTTTTCTGTTTTTTCCTTGCTCTAGTTAGGTAGTGGAGACTTAACTGCACCTCCACCACTATTCCTGAAAATAAGAGTCAGGATTACTTTCTCTCTTTGTAGGGTGGAGTATTCTGTGGTCCCCATTAAAGGGGGGTTTGGTCTCCCCATGGACCACTAGCTTGGGGGACGCAGGCATTGACTTTGATCTCCTCTCCCCGCTTAGCAGGGCAACAAAGCCTAATTTACTTAGATAAGCAAATGTCTCAGAGAAGACTGTTAAATGCTCCTGGGATCTCTTGATTATTCTGGGTTTCTACTCTCCTTTAAGATTATAGTCTGTTTTTCCCACCAATCCTGTCATGGCTCAGGCTGGTGAATTGCTGTTTTGTTTCCTTTTGTTTTAATTCAAGAGTATCAGTGTCCTCGATGACGAAGTCACATAAGTATCTCTATTGTGAAATTAATATAACATACAATACGTTTAAACAATCATAAACTCTGTTTCTCCAGAAAAGCAAGAGCTCTCCTTAGCCTATTTTAATCTAATCAGCACTTTATTATTTTTTAAATTATTATTGTTAGCCTCCTTTTAAGAGAGTGTGTGAATCTATTTTTTTTTAATATTTTATTTATTTGACAGAGAGAAATCACAACTAGGCAGAGAGGCAGGCAGAGAGAGAGGAGGAAGCAGGCTCCCTGCAGAGCAGAGAGCCTGATGCGGGGCTCAATCCCAGGACCCTGGGATCATGACCTGAGCTGAAAGCAGAGGCTTTAACCCACTGAGCCACCCAGGTGCCTCAGAGTGTGTGACTCTATTTTGAACACAATTACTGAATGAGATGTCCTACTTATTGAATTATTGTCCTTTAATTGTGATTTTAGGGGTTTCTAGTCCTTCCAAAGGTAGTCAAAACTGAAGATGTTACAGACATAGTTATACATGGTAGAAATAAATGAGAAGAGCAAAATCTTAACACTCTTTGGACTATGTGAATAGGCTGGAACACTCATGGCATCTGCTTGAATTTCTGATAGACATGGAAATACAGTTAATTTAAAACAGAGCAGCACAATGACAAAAATGTATGGTAGCAACATAAAGCTAAATGAATGAAGTGAATTATGAGAAATGAATTATCCACTTTTAGATTCTTGGTTTAGTTTTAAAGCTATAAACACAAAAATGTAAAGACATCCTTAATTCTTCACTACTAAAAAACAATACACAAAATAAAAATTACAGTTTCTTTCATCCCTTCTAATCTTATTACCTAGAGGAAACACTTGTTAGGAACTTGGTACCTATTTCTTGATTCCTCTATGTATGTTTACATATTACTTTTTACAAAACTGAGATCATGGTACATATCTAACCTGCATATTGTGCTTTTTTTTTCCTTCTTGATTATCATGGCAAATACAAAATTTAAATAATGTTAAAAACTGAATAGTAGCATAGCCATACATTTGTGTTGTACAATTAGAGTAAGATATATATTGGCACCAAGGAAAATTAATACCCACAGATATTATTTAAAAGCTGCTTTATAATTTCATTTAAGATAATATTGTTTTTCTTTACTTCTCAAAAAATATTTATATGGAAAATATAGATATTATTCTTTCCCATTATTAGCACAAGCACTGTATTTGTGTATTTTTCTTCCATAAACAACTTAGCAATGTGCATTCATTGAAAGATTTGCATATATCTTTATCTAACTGATAATATTACTGTGTATGAAAGGATCATTGTAAGGTTTTGCTACAATGTATTTATTGACCATGATGAGATCAACACCACTCCCTTGCTTCAATTTAGAAGTGAGAAGTTAGAGCTATCCAGGGTAGATATGACTTTTGGACCTCTGAAATGGGGCTAGTTCAAATTGAGAAGTGTTGCTAAGAGTAAAACACACACTGGATTGCAAAAACTTAGCATGAAAACAGGAATGTGAAATAATCTTACCAATAATGTTATACTGCTTGCTTATTTGTTGAAATTAAAACATTTTGATACATTAGACAAATGAAATATATTACTAAGATTAATCTTCTCTGTTTCTTTTTACTTTTGTAATATGAGTACTAGAAAATTGCAAAGTACTTTTGCAGTCCACATTATATTACTATTGAACAGCGCTAGTCTATAGTCTTGGTTTTGGTTTTATTTCTTTGTATTAAAATACTTCTCCTCTTTGAGAAATGCAAAATTAACAAAGGAGGGAGTGACTTACTCAATAAACTTACTTAGATGCAGCCAAGAATTTTTCCAAGTGCTCAGATAACCCACTGTAGGATCCCAGAATCAGAAAAGTAGAAGCCTGCATGGCTGATGGAATAAATTTCCATCTTCCTTCATTTTATACCTATGTGATACTGAGGAACCAGCCAGTGGAACAGATATACAAAGGCTATGCAATTGGGAATTTCTGCACTTTACCTTTATGCAAAAAAAGATGAATAACAAGTAAGAAACACCAGTGCAATGGGCTAAATGTTTGTGTCCCCATCAGATTCATATGCTGAAATCCTAACTTCCAAAGATGATGGTATCAAGAGATGGGACTTATTAATTAATCTTCTAATAGAAGAGACCCAGATATTCCCTTACCCCTTTCATCATGTGAGGACACAGCAAGAAAGGACAGGCTATGAACAAGGAAGTGGGGACTCACCAGAATATGATCATGCTGGCACCTTGATCTTGGACTTCCGGGCCTCTAGAACTGTGAGAAATAAATTTCTATTGTTTATAAGCTACCCAGTCTCTGGTATTTTGTTATAGCAACCCAACCAGACTACACTAATCAGCATTCATTAAAACCAAAAGCTGTTTTTGGGTTATGCTTAAATTGAATACGGTTTTCTAAATAAATGAATTCAAACACAGTACTGGAATTCCTTCTGAATTAAAGAAAGATCCCAAATATGATTCAGTTTTCATTACAGCATAACTTACACTTTTCTAAATATTGAAAATTAATAATCACAAGGAGTTGATGTACAAAATTTCTTCAGAAAACAGAATATTCAGTTAATTAGTTTACCTTGTTTCTAAACATGCTGAATAATATGTATATTTCTTTCAGTCAGACTCTTTCAAAATTTAGCTTTGGTAAGAGCAGTGTGGGTTAAGGTGCACTAACAAATATGATAATCAAGGCATTTGAATTCTAAGCTGTAACTGGTTAGATGGCCTTTTACAAATTGATTACCTTCTGGATCTTTCCACTTCTCGATGTAAAAGTTAAGTTTGTATTAGGCCAGCTAAAATGTTGTAATTTTATTTTTTTTATATTTTATTTTATTTTAAGATTTTATTTATTTGAGAGAGAGAGAGAGTATGAGAGGGGGGAGGGTCAGAGGGAGAAGCAGACTTCTGGCTGAGCTGGGAGCCTGACGTGGGGCTCGATCCCAGGACCCCGAGATTAAGACGTGAGCCAAAGGCAGACGCCCAATTGCCCAGCCACTCAGGCACTACTGTGGTTTTATTTTAAAATGTTCTCTAATTCTTTTTTTTTAATGTTATATTAGTCACTATACAGTACATCATTAGTTTTTGATGTAGTGTTCTAAGATTCATTGTTTACACCCAGTGCTCCATGCAATACGTCCCTTCCTTAATACCTATCACCAGGCCAACACATCCCCCCAACTCCCTCCCTTCTCAAACCCTAAGTTTGTTTCTCAGAGTTCACAGTCTCTCAGTTTCTCACATTTCTCACAGTTCTTCGACTCCCCCTCTGATTTCCCCCTTCATTTTTTCCGTCCTTCTCCTAATTTCCTCCATGCTATTCTTAAAGAATTCCTAAAGAAATTTAACTAAGAATGTAAATTGTAGAGAAGGAAAAAGGTAACAATCAAGTTTTCTCATCCAGAGATGCTCCCAGGAGCATCCCAAGAATTCCAAATAATTCTGTTTTGAGAGGTTTTTTGTTGTTGTTTTGTCTTGTTTGTTTTTGTATTGGACTTGTCTCTGTTGACAGTGCGAGCTCTCTGAATAGCCAATGAAAGTTGAGCACTGAATGAAACTTGATGTGCCATTCCTACCAGTAACAGGTCTTTGAATAAAATTTATCGCTTTAAATTACACAAACCTGACTATTTTAAGTTTTGTCATTATATCAAGAAAGGTATGCACCCTCATCTCCCCATCCTACTGTCATTTGCCTGCTGCTTATTCTAGATCTCCAGGCCCATCCCATAGACCTGCTGAAGAGACAACTTTTAGGCAACAGTGTTTGGCACATGACCCTTCATATTCAGCCTAAGCTGAGTGGATCTAGAACAGATGTGACTCAAAGGCAACCAAATAGCAGGTTGACGAATGATTTATGTTGTGACAGAATTCTTTCTGGGGAATGTGATCTAAGAATGGAGAAGACAATGAAATGATTTCCAATGGGAAATGTACCCGGAAAACCAATGAGTAGAAATAAGCTCTGAGGTGGGGTTGAGAATGTAAACTGTTTAAAAACTGAACAGATATGATGAAAAGACAGGAAGATTCCATTAAAAAAAACACTAAACTCAGCTGCGGTCAATTTTATTTTGAGTAACTTTTTTGTTGTTGTTCTATTACACTTAATACTAAAAATTCTTAACTAAATTATGCATCATCAATTATGTTATTCATTAATGATTACACTTTTGTAAAATACTATATATACACTGGATTTGACACTGCCTCTTACTGTTGTGTATGAGCTTGTCTGCATTTCTGTAAACTGGGGATAGTAAAAACTATCATGGGATTCCACTGGGAATCAAATAAAGTAATACAGGCAAAGAATCTTTTGACTGGTGGGTAAAGGGCTTTTAGAATATATTAACACTTAGTTCTCAACCAACCATCTTGCTAAATACCTAGCTTTTCACTAGGACACATTTTGTCACTGCCCTTTGACTTGACAAGGAAGATAAGTTCTGAGTCTATAGAATATGTGAAATAACCTCACAGAAAGACCACTATATTTTAAAAGATCATTAATTCTTAAAAAAATCAGGTGTTGGCTAAAATTGTTTTTTTTCCCTTTATGACATGACAGCTGGAAATCCTCTAATGCAAATGAACTTCAAATGCAACAAAATAAGTGCCATTACACTAAGCAGGATAACAATGCCTCTGTATGCCACCACATTCATCAGTTAACTTCGTACTAAAAAATATCAGCATGTGATAGTCACAGAATATAACCAGAAATACAGCTTATACTAGACAAAAAGTTACTTTGCAGGTTTTAGCGGTTCTACTGGTCAAAAGAAATACATTAATAAATTATTTAAATTAAGCTTTTATTGGTGCCCCAAATCCTTTCTGACTGAAGGAATGATGCTGAGGTTGAGTCCCGCTTATTACAGCCATTATAAGCATCCTTGAAACATTTATATGAGAAACCACCAGAGGAATTAGGTGTAATACAAAGAGTTAAACTATGACTGGACACATCATAATGTAAAGCAGGCAGGTCCTTTCAGGATGATGCTTTAGTGAATACTCTGGGGACCAAAACAGTTTAGATGTGGCTGTGGATTGCTAATATCCTTTATGTTCACAAAGTCAGAAAAGAAATGATTCCTTCCCTATATGAACTAGGGATGTCTTTTTTTCTTTTAATTTTTTTTTTAAGTTGGCACAAGAAAATGCAAGGGAGGGAAGTTGGGAATTGGTGCAGGTCTATAAAAAATGACATTATTTAGGTCTTTACCTTCTCTTAATTTATCATTGGACTAGGGGTGATTCACAAACACCCTCTTGAGACACCCACTTCCTTAAATAAGATAAATTTAGACTAAATGTGATTTGGGTGATAAAATAGTATTGAAATTAGAATCACACTTAGACTTATGTATTATTTCCAAGATGCCAAATAATCCAGATAGATGGGAGAGAAAAGGGAGATGAGTTCATCCTTAAATATGTTATGGGATAAACTTTCAATAAATTACACTCAATAAGAGTAGAGAAACATGAGAATAATATAATAAGGCATACCAAAAATGCATCCAATTCCAAAAAGTAGAGGAGGAACATTTTCAGACTGCCTAAATGGTACATGTGCATGTTGCTTATTCTATGATCATGAAATGAATAAAATAACACAAACACATGCCTTTCCATATCATTGTGTGCTTAATAAGCACTGATCTGTTGGCATCACTTCAAAGTCTAGTTGAGCAGACTGGATCCTTATTCTCCAAAAGCTTACAAATAGAGGAAGACAATCACTGACATGCTTTAAGCTCCACTGTATCCATCTTTCAAATGGATGTCACCTGGGAACAGTCTGTAAGGGAGGGGGGAGAACGCTTCTCTAAAGTGCCCGCACCACAGGTCATTCACAAAAGAGCTCAGAGTACAGTTAATGGTTGATTCACATTTAAAATATGTTTTATTACAAAACAATCCCTGGCGAATTAAAAAACCAAATTCCAAATAAACACCAAATTCAATACCAGATCAATGAAGGTACAATCAAAGACTGAAATAACCTTAGAAGAAAGAGCAAAGGTAACAATAGCATATGGGATCTAATGTACTTCTTTTTTATAAACATGTTTGTCCTCCAATCTTATTAATTTAATCATTGCTCTGGCATCCAGCCCAACCTAAAGCATAATCTTTGAACAGTTCTCTGCAGCTGTCTGAGAGCTGCAGGCTGATGGCAACATGGGATATCACTAGGTGTTGGAATTCACAAACCAATTAAGATTAGTACAGGTTCACATCTCCCTCTCTCCAAGGGTGCATTCTTTCTCATTTTGAAAGAACATCCGTCTGTATTATTTAACATCCTTAATATTAAAACAAAAACAATAAACACAGTACTTCTAATAGTAGAGAAATATTAGATTGTGGTGTTGAAGTAATATTTTTATTCCCCAGTTACATGGCAATTTTGGGGGGGTGGATATGTAAGTAAATTTCTCTTTTGGCAATTCTTTAAAAGACAGTTAAAAAAATTAAGGTATGAACTCAATATCAGATTTGAAGCTGGCATAAAAACCCTTAAACTCAATGGTCACTTAAAATAAGATGGACTCCAAAAGTTATCCATGGACCTCGTCCAGATTATTTCACTCCTTGGATAAATGTGTTATTAGGGGCACCTGGGTGGCTCAGTGGGTTAAGCCTCTGCCTTCGGCTCAGGTCATGATCTCAGGGTCCTATGATCAAGCCCCGAATCGGGCTCTCTGCTCAGCAGGGAGCCTGCTTCCCCCTCTCTCTCTGCCTGCCTCTCTGCCTACTTGTGATCCCTCTCTCTCTGTCAAATAAATAAATAAAATCTTTTAAGTGTGTTATTAGTAACAAACTTACTAACTCTTGGACTGGAGCGTTAATGTATTGATTCCTTTTCCTTATAGCCTATCCAGTTGTCCAGTTCACACCCATTATGAAGAATAATGAAAGCCTCATATAATTTTTTAATCTGGGAAGATGTATATTACTTTACATCACATTTGATTTCTCAAATGAATTACTGTAACCCTTTGTGAAAATGATGAAAATACATCGTTGGGGTTCACTATGTTAGTCCTATCTTTTGGTGTTCTTTACTTTTATTTTTCGACAATAACAAAATTACCTAATGTCATTTCAAGTTCATCCTATTCCATTTACAGATGTACACAGAGCTGGGGTAATTCACTTACGTATTTCAACATCCCCTTTGTTGCAGATGGTAAATGTGCAGATTTCTCCCTCAAGGAAAGAAACTCTTTCATAAAATAATTGCATATTCTGCTCATTTTTTCTCTTTGCTGATGCTTTAGTATTGTTATTACACCCTGTCAGATTAGTAATTAGCATGCAGCCTCCATAGGACATAAACGCATCTTTCCTGCTTTTGTAAAAGCCCCTTTAGCGACTCATTGCATATAATAACTCTAGATGGCAGAGAAAGAGAAAATAAATAATATAACAGAAATAACAGCAAGAGCAAGTGCAGCATTAGGTTGGTGCATTTCTTTGGATCAAGGAGTTGAGTTGCAATTGACTCCTGAAGAATGCGCTGGAATCTACAACAGGTGACTGGATGTGGACCTTTGCAATTAATTTTTTCTCATTCCTATTTGATTAAGTAATTGAATTAACAGCCTTGGTCATAATCTGAAGGACAAAACTGACTAAGAAAGGAGAATATCCTATTGAAAATATTCTGAAAAGGAAAAAAAATAATGAAAGGTTAATTCACCAGTGTACCTGACATGGGACCTAAGGACTGACAAGTCTTAAACAGAGTCATTTTTGCCTACTAGCATCAGATTGAGATTACGTCCATTAAAAATGAAATTACAGGAGGCTGACTAACACAGATTCATATTTGGGAGAAAGTTTAGTCTGCTTGGATATCTTTTTCAAAAGAAAATAATTCAATAAGCAATAACCAAGGTGAAATGATTCTGTGAAATTCCTGTACTAAAACAGTGGGACAGGATTGGTTACTTCGTTTGTAGAGCCAACTGTAAAATGAAAACACAGGGCCACTTGTTCAAAATTATATTTTCAAAATAGCAGTCACTGAGCTTTAAGCCAAGTAGGGGACCCATCTAAGTGTGGGGACCTAAACTATATGTGTCACATGCCTATGAAGCTGGCCTTGCTTCTGAAAGCTGAACCCACTGGACTGATGTGAGGCTACTCTCAAAGAAAGTCAGCACTGAAAGCAAGAACTCAAAACACAATGGAGTCGCATCTTGATTCTGATCCTGGCTCCACTGTCCAAGCGTGACCTTCAGCAAATTATCACCTAAACCTCAGTTTCTTCACCCCCAAAGCAGAGATCACAATGCATAAGAGCACCTTTCATAGTATGCACTATATAGTAAGTACTCAGCAAACGCTGTTTGTCTAACACAGCATCAAACATCTATCATCTAATCATCAAACATCACAACTCATTGATTTTGGGTCAAGAAAGCAAACAGTTTGCACCTGGATATTTGTGTATCTTTTATTTGTCATCCTTTCTGATGTTTTCCTAAAATTCAGTGTGGTGACATAAAAGAGACTACAGTTTAGTTAGCATTTGTATGGGTTTTTTTTTTAAGATTTTATTTATTTATTTGAGAGAGAGGCAGTGAGAGAGCATGAGTGAGGAGAAGGTCAGAGGGAGAAGCAGACTCCCCGTGGAGCTGGGAGCCTGATGCGGGACTCGATCCCGGGTCTCCGGGATCATGACCTGAGCCGAAGGCAGTCGTCCAACCAACTGAGCCACCCAGGCGTCCCTGTATGGATTTTTTTGATCGAAATATTGATTCACAAAGTTAAATTATACTGTACATCTTAAACTTAATGTAGCATTGTATGTAAATTGTATCTCAATAAAACTGGAAAAAATAAATCCGTAAAGGCTAATAAAAGTTGCTTGTTCTGTTCTATCTAATTAACATCATCTAGTAACAACTACCTCCTAGAACTGTGTTAGGTAGCAAAATATAGTAAGTACCTAAAAGAGCTATCTGAATTTTGAGAGGAGTTCAGAAAGGAAATACATCCCCTGGACATGATACTTATTTCATATTTCTAGTGTTAGTGGTGCTGGCCATTATAATTACTAATAATCACAGTTATAGCTAAAATTGTGACATGATATTGACCATCAATACAAAGCCAATGACCACAATACTTCAATTCTAATAAAACATCAATTGTAACACACAAAGCACACATTGACTAACAGCCTTCTGATGGAAAGAAAAATAATTAAAACACTACCACATTGTATGTATATGTGTGTGAATTTTAAGACTAGTCTGGTTTCTAAAATATTGAAATATTTTATATACATACTAGTACTAAACATTTTATTCACATTATGACCTTATCACTAAGGTTTGTTCATTTATTTGCTCACTTAAGGGGATTTGTGTATGTGTGTGTATCCTTATATAATGTAAAGCATATTAAAATTCTCATCACTACAAAGACAGAAATTATTCATTCCTTCATTAATTCATTCCACAAATATTTACTGAGCACTTATATGTGTCAGGCACTATTTTTTTCATTGGGATTTTAAAAAATGAACAAACTAGACAAAAATTTCTACTCCATGGTGCTTACATTCTATAGGGAATGATTTACATTAAGCAAAATGAATAAGTAAAATATAAACTAAACAAGATAATGCTAAGCACTATGGAGAAATGTATTTTTAAAGGAAGATTTGGAATTTTGAAATTGATAATTTAAAATAGGTGGTCAAAGATTATGTAACTTAGAATTTTTCCTTTGATATTCTAACACAAATGGTGACTCATATGTACTAAGACCTAGATTGAACATAATCATGATTTTTTTTGTTTGATTATTATCTACTACCATAAGGCTAGGCATTTGGAAAATTTTAACTACTAATAAATACTGGTTCTACATTTTAAAATGTGGATTATCTAGTTTAGAATAAAGAAAAATACATCTGAGAACATTATACAAGATATTTCATATTTTAAGTGCTAAATTATATGGTAGATACCTAAGTACAGACCATGTTGAGAGAAAAAGATGGATAATTCATATTAGGTTCTGGAAGACTCATATTTTCTTAAAGTTAGGGAGACATGTTGCAATTAGGTATGTGTGAAAGAGTGTGTGTGTCCCACCTAGTAAATATTGAGAATCACCAGAAATTGCTTGCCTTTTACTTCCAACACCTTTTCTGGGATGTGGGAATATATAGCGTAATCAATAAAAGGCTGTAAGATGAACAGTGCTTTCTCGGTACTTCAACCCATCTCTCAAAGAAAGGGTTTTATAAGGAAATGGTTCTTATTTTTAATCAGATTGTAATTATACCTGAAAATTTTGTTATTTCTATAAAACTTTGTTCATACACAGATAAATCCATACCTACCTTCCTCCAAATTGTTGGGTATATTATTCAAAATCTTTAATTAAAGGAGCCTTTCTATTAAGGTTTTGCTAGAGATTACATTGTTTCTTATTGAAATGTACTGTAATGAATAGGTTATAAAGGGACAGGTCTGTAATTTAAACTTGGAGAAAAATAACTTCCAAAAGAATACTAAATTATTGTACATTTCAGGATGGTAACATAAGCAGGACAATGGAGAGTAATCACTCTAAAATCCATAGGTTAAAATTGGAAGTTTTGTATGAATTCTATTTTGTTTTATTGGCCTATTCTCAAACTACTTTAAGTTTACTTATATGAAATCTTCATAGTTGGATAATATGATCTAATTATCTGTATCATCGCTGTGTTGAACCAGAGACAAATTAGTTTTTTTACCTCACATAACTCCAAGTTCTAATTAAAATTAGGCCACACTAATAAGATATCATAGTCACAATAGTTCACATTCTTACAATTGTATTTTTAAAACTCAGGTAGAGTAAAAATGCTGTTTCAGTGAGAGGAATCTCATTAACTTTTAATGAAATAGCAGGTCAGATTTTTAGTATTATATAGGTGAATAATATAACCTTGGAAATACTGAAATGATTTAAATGATTCATAGCTATTAATTATCATCCAGCAGATTTTTAAAGGATTTCATGATAAAACATATTTTTAATAATAGGCTTATTCATTAAATAGTATTTGCATGATTAAATAGATAAATTACAATAAATGGAGAGGACGGCATTCTCATGAAAAAAAAAGGAAGCTAACTATAAGACAAAACATATTGCTTTCTGTGTTTGAAATAATAAATGTTCAAGTTCCTAACTTTTGACTGAATACTTCATAGGTTCTTTTTTAGTTCATTCATATACTACCCTACTTTCTCTCAGCCAGTCACTATTTTAGGCTCTGGGTTATAGGGACACAACCATTAACAGAATGGTAAAAATATTTGTTTTCCTACAGCTTACATTCTAGTAGGAGAGACAGATCATAAATAAATACATAAATTACTAAAACTTCAAATAATGATAAGTACTGTAAAGAACACCAGAATAAGAGGACAGGAGTGATAAAAGAGAAGGACTATTGTAGGGAGTGCAGTCAAGGAAGGCACTTCAATGGAGATGATGTACTGGCAGAAACCTTGAAGATACAATTTTGGAAACTATTTGAAGATCTGAGAAAAAGCCTCTAGGAGAAAGAACTAGTACAAAATTCCCAGGTCAGGAATGAACTCGGTGCCTTTGAAAAGAAAGATGATTAAGATGATGAACGTAGTGTCCAAGGAAGGAAAAGCAGGAGACTGGGTCAGAGAAGAAGGCAGGAGTCAACTCAGGGAAGGCCATGTAGGTTGTGCTGGGGAGTTTGGGTTTCTTCCAAGTGTGATAGCAAGAGCTGATCAGTGTTGAATAGTATTCTGATGTGGTTTATATAGAGTTAAAAAAGAGCACCTAGTTTCTGCAGGGCAAGGACTGAAGAAGCAAAACAAGGTTGTTGCTGGACTATAGGAAAATGATGAAATGGCAATCATTATGGTACTTAGGGTACTAACAGTCTAGGGTAAGATATAGTACTTACTGCACTGCTCAGAAATCCCAGTGTGTGTTTCCCTATCATGGAGAGGGAGATAAATTTGTTTGATGATGCTGGTTATGTCTAAAGAAACTGACTTAAATGATATGAATGGAAAGAAACAATCATATTTCAAGGTTAATCACTGGCCTACTTTTAGACAGTTACAAAACTCACAATTATTTGACCATAATCTTTACATCAGGTATGAAGAAGGAAAAAAACATTCAAGGAGGAATATTTTGAATGGTGGTCATTTATTTATGTTGTGTGAGGAAAAGTAGATACACTATATAAATAGATAAGCAGAGATTAAGCTTCTAGATATATCATTAAAAAAGGAAAAAGAAAAAAGAGAAGCTTGCAATCACTGCCCCAGACTATGTATTTATGATCTCCTAAACAGCATCTATGTGTAATAATAATGGCATCAAAGTGATGGCTACATTTTTGAATGTCGGTGCTTAGACGTTCTGTTAGGTGATTTGCTTTATCTCAATTACACCTCTCCTCACTCTGTGATGTGGATGTTATTTTTACCCATGTTTCTAAAGTTGAGGACATTCAAGCACAGAATGTTTAAGCAAGCTGCCTACCCAGAGTCACAGAGCCAGTAACTGGTAAAGTTGGGGATCGAGGCTAGATATGTTTGCTCTTCGCCACCGTGTACTACTATCGGTTAATTTAGCAAACCTACTTTCTCTTGAAAAGGTAGAAATAAGCAGCTGAAATGAAGACTTTGCCTGTTCCACCGGTTCCTTTGAAATACAGACACAGTGCCTGTGTGGTAGCCGTATGCGGCAGGGAGACAGCTTCCAGGACAAATATCCTGCTGCGGGACGTGTACTGACCATTTTCAAGTCAGCGAGTCAATACAACCACCAAGGACGTAAATACACCGAGTGACAGCATAATTAATCCTTTGTACACAATCAATGAGGAATAGTAATGTTTCTTGGGAAATGGAATATAGTAGAATGAGCTTGAATTTTCTCTGAGCACAGATGTCGAGTCGCCATTCAATGAATCCTCCCTGGAGGAGACTGTAACAAATACACAAAACCTCTCAAGGACAGCCAGGATTGTAAATTGTGGGCTATAAAAAAAATAATATAAATATTGTGTCAACATTTATAATTTATTTGCTGGACTCACAGGTGAGAAATAGGGGTTAGCTGGCAGGTCTAATTTGAACTAGTGTTGGCAAACCCATGCTGCACACTAAATCATTGCTTTCTGTGTTTCCTTAACTTAAAAATATATAATGAAGCTCAAACAAAGCTACTTCCTTTGGACAAATGAAGCCGTG
The DNA here is from genome assembly GCA_004024625.1 of Mellivora capensis. Lineage (NCBI taxonomy): Eukaryota > Metazoa > Chordata > Mammalia > Carnivora > Mustelidae > Mellivora > Mellivora capensis. Next base: position 26,112 of record PISX010014441.1, read on the forward strand.
GACACAGATTTTCACAATGTTACCTTATAAAGTTATGGGAGTGCTAGTACATTGACAGTTTTCTTTACTTGGAGTAGGAACTTTATGTAGTTAGAACATTAGATGAAGGCATAAAAGCAAGAGAATTATTTTGCAACATACAAACAATTGCACTGTTTGGTTTAATTTGGCTGAAACTTAACAGTGGAAACTCAAAATCACTAACTGACGAAGGACATTATGGTGACAGGAAGGAATCATTAAAAGAACACAGAACTGAATAATTCAGTAAGTTTTTATTCAATAAATGGAATAGTTTATATTAAAAAAAAGAGGAGAACATATATCTCAAAAGATCTTTCAGTTGTTTTCAGCTGTGTCTTAAACTAATAATCTTGGGCAAGTCACAGAGTCCCCAAGGGCCTAAAGTTAGGTGAAGCAGTGCTTGCTACTTCAGACTCATGAATAAAAAGTGTGATATGTCTAAGAGAAGGGCAGTATTGCTTTGTGTTCAATGGTGCCCTCCAGTTCCCATCTGGGCAGCACTGGTAAGCTTTTCAGTCTCTATGGACCTGGTTTACCCCACCTTGTCAATGAGGGTGATAATTACTTTTGAGAGCTTTTTAAGGATTAATGAAAATATTGTGATGCATGTTAATTACTGGGTGTTGTGCCTTAGAGAAAGCAATAGCTTAATCACTGTTAGCATTATACAGTCTCTGTAGATCATAAAAGGTAATTCACCTTCAGTAAACACTTATTGAACAAAGGAATAAGTATGGTCAGAAATTCCACTGGATCTTTACTGGTTTTCTGTTTACAACTAGTTCGCTATAGTTTGTAAGTTTGTACAAATTGATGATATGATGAGTAAGGCACAAAAAGACAAATCTGCTATTTATATCTGATGATAGGCTAGTTTATCAAATGCACAAGCTTTTGTGAAATGGGACGTATGTGACAACACCAGACTCCATAAGCAAAAAGACAGGGCACTGGAAGGATAAGGGCTATTTGGAGACCTCCCAGAGTTAACAGATGATGAGATTAAAGGATGTGCTAGTGAATGGAGAGGGAGATGGGGACAGCAGAAGAGGTAAGAAATGAAGTTTAACTCACATCTGTAACAAAAGCTTCCTGGAACATGGTGTTAAATAAATTAGAATTTATTCATTTATGAATTTTTTAATTTTTGGAGGAAGAGTTCAGTAAGTTTGAATGTAAACTAAAAAGTCACCAACCAAACATTCTTCCCTTTGACTATCAATAATCATGTGTTTACTGTTTCAATCCTAGACCAATTTAATCTTTCATCTCATACAAAGCTCATGAAAAGCAAGCCATCTTGTCCTGATAAAATGATCACAGAGGGCCTTTTGGGGAATATTAATCTGACAGAGGTGAGTCAGGTGGTGTGAACAGCTTGGAAGGAAAAGGGAAGTCCCTCAACAAAACAACTTCATTAGCCTAGTGGTTAAGTGGCAAAGGCCTTAGCAATGTGATAACCTGATTGGAAATAAAATGAAACATATGGTGTGGGGGGTGAGCTGGGGTAGCTAAATATTGCATGCATTTAGTAGGAACGTGCTTCCTCCTTTTCCTTTCCTTCATGATTAATTGAAAGGCATAACTTGAAGTATGGATGGTAAATTTCAACCATCTCTGATGTGATATATAGCTGTGTTATTACTGGTAGAGAGTGGTAACATTGCTGAATATCTAAAAGAAAATCTTCAAAGTTGAAAATCTAAACATTGTCTTATAGTTTTAATATACGAGAAGTCTTTCAATAATTAAATAACATCATATGTCTTCCTTCTAGGGGTAAACTTGGTCCTGAGTACTCTCATAGCACAAATGGTAGTATTAGAAAATTAGTTCCAGGGGCACTGGGGTGACTCAGGGGGTTACTCCTCTGCCTTTGGCTCAGGTCATGATCTCATGGTCCTGGGATAGAGCCCTGCATGGGCCTCTCTGCTCAGCAGGGAGTCTGCTTCCCGCCCCCTCTCACCCCGCCTGCCTCTCTGCCTACTTGTGATTTCTGTCAAATAAATAAATAAAATCTTTTAAAAAGAAAAAAAATTAGTTCCATAGAAATAATCTCTTTGTCATATTTTGAAATAAGAATTAATCTCTAAAATAGTTAAGAAGCTACAAAAGACAGGGTTTTCCCTTTTTAAATGACTATAAATTATGTATATATTTCAGGTTTGGGACATATATTTTAGGCAACATGTATATTTATCTCAGATCCTCTCCACTTTTGGAGTCAAGAATCCTGCTGTCAAATTAACAAAAGAATGTTAGGGAAGTTTATAACAGTTTAAACATCAGTTTGTCTGCATTTATCCAACTCTGTAATCTCCACTGTGGATATATTAGATTTGTTTGTATTTTTAAAATCTCATTACAACTTTTTGAAAACAGGAAATTGCTTCTACTATGAAAGATCAATGTGCTCTTGACTCCACCATTTTCAACAATGGCTTATCTGTGCTGATGTGGTAATGGAGATCAGGTGGATATGAGAGTGAGTTTGGGTTCTCTAACAGGCTTTGAAAAAAAAATCACTCAGCAGAAAAACCACAACAATTATGAATTCTCAAACTTAATGATGCTTATCCAATTAGACTGTTCAACTGCCCAAAGAAGCAAACTCTCAGGTTTATACCTAATTTGTTGTAAAATTATTTTTTTGACGCAGGAGGGGGAAAGGAAGAGGGTTTATGAGATCAAAAGGAACAGATTTATTTTACAGAAAACTGTATTATATTATGCCCCATAATTAGAAATGCAAAAAAGTCTTCTAGATATTTCCCAAAACATAAGCCAAACCATTTCAAAATGGAAATTATACCAGAAATGTAAACCTAGGGTTTTTTCATTTTGTTTCATCTTGGTCAGAAATAGCATGGGATGAATTAGGTATTCATTAACTTTTGCTTCTTATTAGAGTTGCTTAAACTGCTCACAAAATAAACACCATGATATAGCCAAGTTTTCTATAGATTTGTGTCTTTTGCTTAAACCATTCATTGTGACTTTTGATCTAAACCTACTGCCCAGATTACTATTCTTAAGCCTTTTTTCCCTTTCTAAAAAATTTCATCCATTTCTAGGATTTAGTGCCACACTTTAAAGCTTGATTTCTAGTCCTCTATTGAATTCTACCTGGAAGTTCCATAGGGAACTCAAACTTCATATATTTAAAACTGGACAAAGCATTTACCTATTCCCTAATAAAAATTCTCTTATTTTTCACCTTGATTTCTAGTGCAACTTACTATCAAGTCCAGATTTATTGGAGTCCTCCTCTCTAATTATTTACCTACAAGTGAATTTTCTTCAGAAAATTTTCCCCAAGTTGGGGCAACCCCCTTCCTATTTAGGCTCTCATTGACTTTCAGTAAAATCAGAGGAGTTCTTAATGTCTAATTGTTTCTTTCTTCTATCAATCCTCTACTTCCTTGATAAAGTGGTCTTGACACAATCCATAGGTTACCCCACCATTCACTCCCTGAAATTCTTCAATGATTCCCATTACCAGTAGTATCAAAGTATGGAGCCCTCAGCATGACTACGAGGCTCTTAATGAACTGGCAATAATATTAATTTGCCAAATCTCCCAGAGTTCCTTCCTTCTTCAGACCTACTTCTCATTTCACAGAAAATATTTTTGGTTTAGTTTTGTAACTAAGTTCTAGATATATCACATTAAGATACTTATCACCTCACTATACTGAATCTAAATCCCCACTTTTTTTTTCTATCATACATGGTGCGTTAAAGCAGCAGTAACAAAATAATAAAGTAAAAGATTTGCACAAATACCACTTTTTCCAAATTCCAAATTACCAAATTCCACTTTTTCTTCTAATCTGTTCTTATTCTTAACTATGAACAAAAGCATTTTTTAACGATAGTTGTAGCTACAAAATGAGTGAAACTTTGTAATTTTGTTCAACTAATTTTTAATATATACATGTTTTATTCTAGGGTTCCTTTTCTGCAGTTAACTTTCTGTTGAATTCTCTTTCACATCTTGAAGACCCAGTTCTCTTGCTTATCATTACCAATATGAAGTCTTCCTCGACTTTTGTGGGAATTATAATTAGAAATTTTAATATTATTTTCTTAGTAATTGATAGAAAAGGAGAAAAAAATCAGTAAGTATATGAAAGACTTCAATATCACTATCAAGCACTTTGACCCACTGACATCTATGAAACACTCCATTCAACAAGAGCAGAAGACATGCTCTTTTCAGATGTACACAGAATATTCATCAAGATAGACCATATTCTAAGCCATAAAACAAGTCTTAATACATTTAAGAAAATTTAAATCATATGAAATATGTTCTCTGACTATAATGGAATGAAATTAGAATTCAACAAAAATATTTTTGGAAAATCTCCAAAATACTAGGAAATTAATATTTTCAAGCAACTAAAAATTAATAATTTTAAGTAAATAATAGGTCAAAGCAGAAATTGAAAGGAAAATCAGAAATTTTTAAATGAGCAAAAATTAAAATATCAAAATATCAAAATTTGTAGAGTGCAGTAAAAGCAGTGCACGGAGGGAAATGCTTAGCAGTAAACATTTATACAGACCTTCCTTGACTTACAATGGGATTACATCCCAATAAACCCAACCTAATTTGAAAATATCATTAAGTAAAAATACATTTAATACACCTAACCTACTGCACATGATAGCTTAGCCTAAGCTATCTTAAATGTGCTCAGAACATTTACACTAGCCCACAGTTGGACAAAATCATCTAACACAAAGTCTATTTTATAATAAAGTGTCAAATATCTCATGTAACTTATTGAATACTGTACTGATAGTGAAAAATAGAATGGTCATATAGGTACGGAATGGTTATAAGTGTACCAGTTGTTTACCCTTGTCATCACGTGGGTGCCTGGAAGCTGCAGCTTAATGCCATTGCCCAGCATCACCAGAGAGCATTGTACTGCATATCACCATGCCAGGAAAAAAAAATCAAAATTCAAAATATGAAGTATGGTTTCTACTAAATGTGTCCTACTTTCACAGTATCATAAAGTAGAAAAATTGGAACTTAGGGACTGCCTGTGCTAGAACACATCAAAGGACTTAGTGAATGATTTCAGATTCCAGCATTAAAAACTCAAGACAAAAAAGTAAATTAAACCTGGCCAAAACAGCAAATTAACCCAGTAAGCAGAAGGAAAAAAAAATAAGTATAACAGCAGAAATCAATGAAATAGAAAAAGGTAATGACAAGAGAAAATTAATGAAACCAAAAGCTGGTTCATTGAAAAAAACAACAAAATGGACAAATCAATTTCCTGACTGATATGAAAAAAAGTGAAAAGATTTGAAAAGACACAAATTCCCAATAGGGAATAAAAGAGGGACAAATCCCTCAGATACTGAAAGGACAGCCAGGGATTATATGAAATTTATACCAATGGATAAAACTTTAGATAAAATTGACAAATTCTTTGTAACCACAAACTACAAAAGCTCACTCAAGAAACTGAATTTATAGTTAAAAATTTTCCCACAGGACTGGGAATAATACCAATTTTCCACAAATTCTTTCAGAATTTGGAAGAGAAATTCACTTCTTGGTACTCTACCTATGCTCAATATGAAAAGAAAAACAGAACCTAGAAAGTTCTAAGGACAATTGTTTTGCTTCCATTTAAAACCTGGAGGCCAGCATTACTCTGATAACAAAACCCCAAGACATTACAAGAAGAGAAAATTACAAATATACCTCTTAAGCACAGATCTAAAAATATATAACAATATTTTAGCAAATGTATATAGCAATATCAAAAATAGTAAGAAATCATAAACAAGATTTAATCCAGGAATGAATGCAATTCACCATATCAAAAAACATAGAAGAAAATGCTTATCATCATTTCAACAGATGTGGGAAAAATACTTGTCAAAATTCCATATCCATTCATGATGAAAACCCTCAGTACACTAGAAGTAGAAGGGAATTTCCTCAACCAAATAAGGACGTCTAAAAACTAATAGCAGGCTCTATACTAAGAACAGGAACAAGGCAAGAATATACACAATCATCACTTCTATTCAAATCTGAAATGAAAATGTATATCCAACAACAGAGTAACTCTCAGGATAAAAAAAAAGAACAAATTGCTAACATATACAACATGAATAAACCTCAAAAGCATTAATTTTAAGAAGCCAAGAACACAAGCCTACATATATATGATTCTACTTATACATGACATTGTAGGAAAGCAAACTCTAAAACTAGAGCTAGAAAACAGGTAAGTGGGTACTAGGGATAGGGAATTATGGGAGTAATTAATACAAACGAACACAAGGGAATTTTTTGTGATGATGAAAATATTCTATAATCATGATTATGGTAGGAGTTATACTACTGTATATAGCTGTTAAAACATATCAAACCATACTATTAAAATTGGTGAAATTTTGCATATAAAATATGTGTAAAATATTATTTTAAAGGTTAGAAATTTTCTGAGGAAAATTAATTGGATTTATGTATTAATTGGTCAATGGGTTACAGAAGTAATATTAAGGAAGTAATAAGTAGGAGGTATTTAGCTAGTGATTTTGCTTCACTCATGTTAGACAATTTAGGTCTAAAAATATTTGTATTCATGATGTAGATGAAAAGAAATGTCCTGGTTTTTTAATAGTGAAAGCATTTTTAACATATTCTTTTAGTGAATAGTATTCATTAAAATACTACAGCTCCCCAATTTACCAAGCAGCTCAGCTAAAAGAATTCCTGAACTGTAATATCATTCTATTATCTTCTATCATATAAACTTCAGTTGTGCAGATACATTATTTTCTGGTATGGATATATATGTAGTGCAAAAACAGTAACCTCTGAAAGAGATTGTGTTCTATACTGTTTCTGATTAGGTACTAGGTACTCCCCAGACTGTGGTGAAATATTTTATTGGTAGTTACAACCAACGCAATAGATCCTAACTTATCTTTCATGTGACCTTAAATATAAATGAAAAACAATAAATTTATTTCAAGGTTGCGCTGAGAATAAGCAAGGCCAATTGAAATAGAGGCTTTAAGTCTCCACCAAGTTATATTCTGAACTAAGCTAAAGAAAGAAAAGAATAAGAATTATCCTTTCTGGTGCTGAATTACATTTAATATCAGAGGCCATGATTGTAATTTAAAATTTATTTTGGGAGGAAAGAAAAAAAAAGGAACAGCATTCTAATATAAATAAAGGGCAATTTGTCATCAATAAATCCCATAAAGTAGCAAATCATGGGCATATGGGGCTGCCTTTTCATAGGCACTAGTTAACATTTCACTTAAAGGTGAATCATTTCTTTTACTGAAAAGCATTCTGACTTGTTTTCCATGGTAGTAATATTGAAAAGAAAGGCATGTAACTTTTCCATATACTCTTCTAAAGATCATGGATATTAGGGTAAAACTGTAAGAACTTACAGTTATAAACTTGAAATAATCCAACTCAGAATAAGGCATACTTTCAATGAAGGTCAAGTGAATGACACAGAGATAGAGCTATAGAATTAACTTGAAGAGCAATTACTTGTTAACAAGCCAAAGTCTTGGCCCATGGGAATTTAGAAAGATTTCTATATAATATACCATCATGTCTATTTTATAGACATGCATGGATAGGAAATTTTCCTTGTTTTTGCTCCCAGTGAAATCTGAAAAATCCACAACTCAAGTGTTCCATTTCATTACTGTGTGTATTGATTGTTCATGTGTATCCTTCTAAGAAAGCAGAGAAACATGGCTATTATAAATCCTCTTATTTCAGACTGATACTCTAGTTTACAAGGCAAGAGTGGTAAAACACAATTAAAATGACTGTTAAAAATCATCTTGAATTTTAATTTCTGTAATCAGGAAAGTAAATTTAAGGTAGTCAAGCAAGAAAGAAGAATAATTTCTTTGTCTGCAATCTCTGTTTTTTGCATACCAAGCTCTCCCTAAAACACAAGCAATCATTTGATGTTGAATATCTAGATAAAATGAAGAAGGAAATATGTTTAGGATTTATTTGAGGGTAAAGTCATCTTAACACAGGTTCCTTTATACAGAAATGGAAAAGCAAGTAATGGGAATAGTTACCAGGACTTTTAGAACATTGAGATTTATTTCCATGTCTTCTTTATCTAATTAGCCTTTTTTTTCCTTAGGAAATGTGAGCCTTTCAAGTCTTGGCCTCTGATATCAGGCAAAGTAAGTCACAAATTATGACACTTCATGAATCTTCTAAGCCTGTTTTCCTTGGAAATGGAAAGTTAGAATACTGATTGCCTAATCCATTTCTAGGGACTCTGCTTTCCCCTTTCTCTAATTGGAAGCTCTGTTAGCTCCTGTTCAGTAATTTAACTTGTATAATTTAGCTTTGTACAATTAGGCTTATCTAACTCTCCATGGCTTTCCAAACTTAAATATACCATTTTATTAAGTATATGTAGCAATATAGAGCATTGTTGCATTAAAAATAAATTTTGTTTTGATATTTTTGTGTTCTTTTAACTCAAGAAGTTTTATATATTTTCCAAATAATGTAAAAGAAATACTATACATTTAAAACTGTTTGATAAAAAACACAATTTGCACCATCTTAGTTCAGCTGTATCAATTTATCCCTAAAATAAATTTTTGTGTTATTCTCCTTTCTAGTCTTTCTGCATCTGTTTTTTTCCCCCCAAAACTTGTCTTTCATACCACCACTAGATTAACCTTCAAAAAGACCGTTTACTGTCTTCATGAATAATACATTACTTAGAAAGTATCACCAAGTTTCCCAGTAGTGCAAGGGCTAGTAAAATCTGGCTTCATATTTTCCTTTTCAAAATTTCTCCCCTCTTCTCTGCCCCTAGGAAAAGTCAGTTATGATCCCCAATTGCGCCTTTGCTATTCTGACCATTGCCCAAGAAATGTTTAAATTGAAGTCTCAGCAGCAGCAAACATTCTTCTGTAACTTTTGTATCATCTCTGACCTCCAAATTTCTGTAACATCGTCACTTACTTAGCATTTATTATTCACTATAGTAAATCTGAATTTAGATATCTGAATATATATTCATGTACATATACAGATATAAAGTCAGACATACATATACACACATCAACATACAAGGAACACATGTAAAATTATTGGTCCAGCACTCCTTTTCCAGAAACTATGGTTCCTATCAACATCGTCACCATAAGAATGAGCATTTATACAGGTGACCCTTTTCACTGAACAGAGCTAGTCTAGAGCTCATATCAATGGAAGAAGAGGTAAATTCTGAGGCTCTTCCCTGGGAATTTTTAAAACTTCTAAGAGCATTGAGTCAATCTTTTTCTAATAATTAAATCTTTAAACTATAAACCCAAGACATCATAAGCATATTTCATGATTATGGTGTGTACTATGGATTACTCAATATTGTTTATCCATTTCAACCTCCTTCTGGATTGCCTTCTTATACTACCGAAATGATGGGCTAAAACTACTTTTGCAGATTTCCTTTCAGCTAGGGTTCTAGGTAAGCTTTGGACTTGGCTAATAAAGTGTATTTGGATGAGACATAGTTTCAAAATCGAATTTCTGGGGGAAGAGTCATGGTATGAAACATAGTTTTATTAGCATGGAGTAGAGCAGAGGCAGAAGGTTCTACGATCAACAGCTCTACTTTTAACTTTTTTGTTAAAAAATGTTAACAGTTTTGTTGGGACCTTCTCAGTTTTGTTGGGATGACCTCCAGTTTTGTTGGGAACTTCTCAGTAAGGACAGAGGCACAATGCCCTTCGTGGTTTAGTTCTGTAATGTGCCTTTGGAAGATGTTCCTGGAAATTCAGCCAAGGTTCCATTTTTCCAGCTTCCCTAAGAACCCATGAACTTTTAATAAATGTAACAAATATATTTCTGTTGTTATTAGCTAGAAAGGTTTCATTTCTAACACTGCCCTCTGGACAAAGCTGGTCTGTAGTGACAGAGAACAGTAAAGCTAAGAGGCCAAGAGGATACCAATGACATCGGTTTCCTGGTTTGAGGTGTATTGGCAGTAAGCAGCACACCTGCATTTTCCCTTGGATTGGTTGTTCAACTTTTTCCTGGACTGGATCAGCCAATAAATTATACTTGTTGCTTTAAATTAGGTTTTTTTTTTTGGTTCCTATTATTTTGACCATAAGAATAATAGCTAAAACAATGTGCTTCACTAATCCCATCTAATTCTTTGTCAGAAAGGGACTATGTGTGCCTTAATTTCTAGTGTACATATTTAACATATTTCATGATTAAATCATATTGACTAAAGTTCTAATTGCTGACAATTTTATAAAGGCCTAAGTCAAAATATTTTATTTGTTTATTTCTTTTCTCAGTTGTACAGTTTTAAGGATATTATTGATTAACTGTGATTGGCCGCAGTAAACATTTTATAGGACAAATCCTTTTAAGAGTTTTGAAATTTTGAAGAAAGTGTTGCTCATTTTATGAACTTTAAGTCCATTTAGCCAAACCAGGATAATCCTAGTAATTACACTAATTATTCCATCAGTGGAAATGTCAACAATGAAAGTTAAGCCTATTTTGCATAGCCCAGCAAAGATTCCATTTCTTTCATGAAGAAAATTAGTCACCCAAAATTGAGAATAGGAGTTAAATATTTCCACAGAGAACTATAATACCTTAGAGTATAATATAATATATACATATATATAATATATAATATAATAATACCTCAGAACTATAATAACTATTAAATATTTGAAGAAAATTTAAATACTTATTTTTCCACTAACCTTTTTAGCAACCCCCTCTTTATATTTTCTTAGGGAACATACAAAAGTTTCTCCAAGTGCAAGCACCTGATGGAAAGAAAGTTTCTGAAAGAGGCAAACTGTTTAACACATAAAGGAACCAGCTAAGACCTTAACCTCATTTAAATGAGCCTGGTCTTGCATGAGGCAGAAAAGGGTTTAATCAAAAAATAAATAATCTGATAATGATCAAACAACCAAGCAATGAATCACTTCTATTGGCATGACAAGGAGGAGGTTTAGCAGCACTACTTAAATCAAACTCCATTTTTCGGTTGCTTATTTTCATCTTGGTCATGGGATTTAACCTTTAAATGCACATAAGTGGAAAGCATTTTTCCAGTTTAAATTTAGACATGGAAAAATCAAAGTGAATAAGAGACTGTTTATTTTCTCCAGCATGTGATGGTGGCATTTGTAATTTCATATTACAATTGCTACCCCTCAGTTGGTAAATCTCTGCCTAGAATAAATCAAATTTGTCATGTCCATTTTGTATTTCATTTGTCTTGTGCTGTTACTAATGTGCCAGGTTTGAAGTCTCAGTGACCCTATATCTGAGCTATGAATTCCTGTGAAAGACAGAAATATTGCTCATCTTTTCACATTCTATTTCCTACTTTTATTTTTTTTTCTTTTTTCTTTTTTTTTTTTTTTTACATTATGGAAACTTCATGATGTGAGTAACACCTTCAAAAAGGTTTAGCAGTTTTGAATTAGGATCTATCTTATGTGTGAACAGAGAAGGGGCCATCTATCTGGGACAATTTGAGAAATGATATAAAAGATTCCTTCCCCATAAGCTTTCATAATAATATATCTCTCTCCCAGGCCTCATAAATTCTTACCAGCCATGATTTAATCTATGGTATTGTCTTCAAGTCTCCAGGAGTCTTCTTTTGAAAAACAAATGCTCCCAGCAGACAATTTTCAAAATAAGAAAAAAACAAACAAAATCCTAAGCTATTAACACAATTATATAAGCTAATTAATTGGAGATGCTATCACATAGGTTTTCTTGCAAGGTTCTTAGGGAAGGATACAGGATAATTACATTTTAACAGGAAAAAGAGAAGTTTAAGGCTACAGCAAGAAGCACTACTAGTTGCCTACTAAAGGCCAGTTTCAGCATGGGACCTTCATGGCAAGGACGAAGGAAGAATGAAAAGGACTGGAAAAACAGAGATAGAGGTCTTTCACTCAAACATTCTTCTGTCAGTCCTACATGCTTTTCTACCTAAGCAACTTCCGGGAAAATTTTTACCATTGACTACTCTTTTTATGGATTCCTGGTCTGACAACCCTTTGAGGCTTTTTTTACTTGAGTGTGCTAATGTTTCAGGGTACATTTTAAATTCAAACTTTAGTATTTTTTAAGTGGAAAATATTTAATAGGAGTAAAACTGGACAGAATAGCTTATTTAACTGGGGTTGATATATATATGCATATATATATATATACACACAAATAAAATTATTGATAGAAATGAAAAGATGGACATATATACTTGTATATATATTAAATATATTTATTCAACCCAAATATAATATATATACAATACATACATACTTGTATAACATGTACGTTATGTTATTTTTATATACTTGTATAATATATATTACATGTTATGTTTTTAAACCTATATATAATATATATAAGACATAAATACTTGTATAACATGTTATAATAAATATATAAGCATATATCCAAGTATATGTGAAATATAATTCAATAAGTCTTTTAAAGAAAGGCTGTTAGGTTAATACAATTGTCCTGATCCAAAAATTATAAATAGAGCATTTATATTGGTGAATGAAAATGAGCCATGGAATTCTATTATTCAGGTTCAAAATGGCCTCTCTAAACATTTCTTCTTTATAGACAAACAAATGAAGATAATACCATAGAATAAAAAGTATTCAAAATTTTAAAAAGTTTTACACTTAGTAACAGAAAAAAATTAAATTCATTTTTAAGAAACTAGAAGTGTACCTAGAAACAGCATATATATTTTCCCACCACTTTGTTATATATTTAAAATAAATATTTACAACTGTTATTAGTGATTATTTAAAATTTCCATACAGATTTAATCAAACCACAAAATAATTCTGGTGAGTCATCATACCAAAGAGGTATTGGTTGAGGCTTATTGAAATACATACATACTGTCCCTTTCCCATAGGAACTGGAAACAGATCTTGTGGGAAACATAACGTAAGAAATAATTTTACATAATCAGTGGAGCTCTTGTTCAAAAGTGGATTTTATTTCCTCTCAAGTGTATAGGGTCCATCTACTTGCTTTCTCAAGAGATGTGAAATCCATAAGTAGACTAAGGTACCAGGAGGCAGAGCTACAATGCTCTGTGACAGGAATTTTGCTGCCATGTGATCTAGCCTCTTCACCTCTTCCCACATTCAGGGGACTGCTTTCTTAGAGCTGAGTTGGAAGTGGCTACACAAGAGACTCCTCAGCTTGTTTTTTAGCTCAGTGGTCTCCTGACGAGGAGGAAAAACAGTAGTGCTACAATTGCCTTGTGAGACACAGTAACACTGCATCTCTTCTTCCTTGCTTAATTTACAATATTCCGGTGGTAAGGATTATACTTTAAAATGATGGTGGTGCAAAAATGCATAGAAAAAGTGTTGCATTATTATGTATGTCATTCCATTTTCATCAGTTTACTAAGTGTTGTTATGTATTCTCATGAATCTTAAAAATAAATAAATAAATAAATAAATAAATGGCCCCTGCCATAAGCTGCATCAGCTAAGAAACTTTAGTTTGCAAGTAACAAAAAATCCAACCCAAATGAGCTTAAGAAAAGAAACAGTGTTGGTTCATCTAAGTGGAAAGCCCAACACTCTCAGGCATGGTTTGACCTAAACTTCAGATGCTGTTCTGTACTCACTTACGTTCCACCAGTTTCATTCTCATCTTCATCCTCCATATCCAAGTTCTTTTCACTTGCTCATCTTATTTCTGTAGCATGGTGCCAAAGTTATGCATTTATTTGCTGTGGGCAGGTGCACTTTGGTGTATTACTTGATTACTATTTGGTAGCATGTGACTCAACATAGTTTATTATAAACCAGAGGGATAGTCCTGGCACCCCAAAGTCTAACTGCTGATTCCATAGAAACAAAGAATGATGTCCAAGACACTTTTTCCTGCAAGGAATATAGTCATATATTTGATCCAATACTTGAAGACAAAGGTAACATATGACTAAAAATTTGGAAATAAATTTGTTCTATATGAATAAAAATAAATACTTACTGAGTGTTTAACTGACATCAGAAATGGAGGTGTATGCTCTATTTGCATAATATCACTCATTTTTTAATAAAAATTAATATAAAAGTCATTGTTACTACCATCAATAATGGTAAGCAAACTAAGGTTTAAGGCAGTTAAGCAAATTGCTTAAGGTCAGATTGATAGGACAGATGAGTGGTAGAGAAGTGGAGCCAAGTTTGAACCCAAGTAGTCAAATGGGGGAACATGTCCTAAAAGACAACTCTATCAGCGCAGAGATTGTAAGGACCTTGACACAAAAAAGCACCCTTAGAGAGGCTCTAAGGGAGTTAAAATTCTCTTAGTGACTCTCCTTCCTGGTTAAAGATATGGTCACCAACCTAAGAAATTAATATATTGCTCAAAAGGAGGTTTGGAGATCTATGGAAATGTGGAGAAAAGATGACTGCCAAACAAACATGGACATGGCCGTTATAATAATGGAGAGCCTCACTCCACTCAAGGGCCTTGAGTGCCATGGAAAGGCCATTCCCAATGTGAGGTAGAGGAGTTAGGGCACTCTTTCCTGACATTGTTAAACCTTCTATTTGTGGAATTCTCTGGTCTGATTAAGCTGATACCCCCCAAGAAACCTTCTGATAATGACCTAGTTTTCTGTAGGTCTACCTTTTTTTTTTTTTTTTTTTTTTTTTAAGATTTTATTTGAAAGAGCATGAGCGGAGGGGGCAGAGGGAGAGAGAGAAGCAGACTGAGGCCAGACATGGGGCTCGATCCCAGACCATGGGATCATGACCTGAGCTAAAGGCAGATACTTAATCTACTGAGCCACCCAGGCGCCCCTGTAGGTCTACCTTTTAAGAAGAAAATGAGCCTGCATAAAGACTTTGAATGTTCCAAACTCTAAGTGATTATTTCCTTTTCTTAATGATAGAGGTGTTGTGTGCATTTACACCTCCCTCTCAGAAGAGCAATTGTCACCTCTTCATTTTTTCTGAGCCTGAAAGGCAAATTCCTAAACTGGGCAAATTCTCCATGAGGTCTGTTCTGAAACGTGGGAAAAGCCCTCTGCATCACTATCTTCTTGTGTATCTGGAAAGTAAAGCTCAGGAAGATAACTGAACCTAACTAATGTAACTAATGTAAAAGGTTAGTATGGAATCAGGCTAGGGTCAAGACTCCATTTTCTGACCATAACGCCTGAGATACAGCTTTCTTTTTTTTCAATCCTTCCTTCCTTCCTTTCTTTTTTTAAAGATTTTACTTACTTATTTGACAGAAAGAGACTGTCTCTTTCTGGGAACATGGCAGGGGGACCTGGAGAGGGAGAAGCAGGCTTTCCACTAAGCAGGGACGCTGACGTGTGAGGCTCAATCCCAGGACGCTGGGATCATGACCTGGGCTGAAGGCAGATGCTTAACAGCTGAGCCACTCAGGTGCCCCTATAAATTCCATTCATAAAAGTATATATTTTTTTAATTAAATGTAATATTACATTCACTAAAAATCGTGATCGTTAGTCTAAATAATCAACCTGAGGAAGTCTCCTTTCTTTGAAGACTGCCATGATTATTTCTTTAATAAAGAGATGCTTCTCTCATAGAGAAGTTTAAGGTTTATAGAAAAATTAAGTAGGAAGTACAGAAGAGTTCCCATATATGCCCTCTCTTTCTCAACCCCCTGAAAACTTCCTCCTATTATTAACACCCTGCATTAGTGTGGCACATTTCTTATAATTAACAAACTAATAAATTTATATATATATATGTATATTTATATATATATGTATATATATATATAAATGATTTTATTTGTTTATTTGACAGAGAAATCACAAGCAGGCAGAGAGGCAGGCAGGGAGAGGGGGAAGCATGCTCCCCGCTGAGCAGAGAGCCTGATGCAGGGCTGGATCCCAGGACCCTGGGATCATGATCTGAGCTGAAGGCAGAGGCTTTAACCCACTGAGCCACCCAGGTGCCCCTAAAAATATATTACTGTTAACTAAAGTCCCTAGTTTGCATTAAGGTTCATTCTTGCTGTTGTCTATTCTATGGGTTTTGCCAAATACAAAATGTCACATATCCACATTTACAGTCTTAAAGAATAGTTTTACTGCAATGAAAATCCCCATTACCCTGCCTATTCATCCCCCCCCACCCGCCCTCTCCTTCCTGAACTGTGGTGACCACTGATCTTTTTACTTTCACCAGAATTTTGTCTTTTTTCAGAAAATCATAGAGTTTGAATCACTTTTAATATGTTGCCCTTTCAAACTGGCTCACCTCATTAGTAATATGCATTGAAGTCTGCTCCTTGTCTTTTTGTGGCTTTATCAAGAAACTGTGTCTTATTTCTTATCATCGAATAGCATTCCATCGTATGGATGTACTGTACAATGTACACTCAAAGTTTGTTATTTCACCTATTGAAGGGTATCTTGGTTGTTCTTCATTTGGGGAAATTATGAATAAAGCTATTCTAAACGTTTATATACAAGTCTTTACATGGACATAAGTTTTCAACTCCTATGGGTAAATACCTACAAGCATGATTGCTTTATCATATGGTGAGACTATGTTAAGTATTAAAAGAAACCGTCAAACTGTCTTCCAGTTTGTACCATTCTGCATTCCCACCAGCAACGAATGAGAGTTCTGTTGCTCCACATCCTTGTCAGAATTTGGTTTTGTCTGTGTTTTGGATTTTAGCCATTCTAATAGGTGTGTAGTAGTAGATTACTATTTAATTTGCATTCCCCAATGACATATGATGTTGATCATCCTTTAATATGCTTATTTTCCATTTCCATATTTCAAGAGCTATCTCTTGAGATATTTTGCTCATTCTTTAGTTACATTGCTTTCCTATTGTTGAGTTTCAAGAATTCCTTGCATATTTCAGATACAAGTCCTGTATCAGATACGTGTTTTGGAAATATTTTCTCCCAATCTGTGGCTTGCCTTTTCATTCTCTTAACAGTGTCTTCCACAAATGTTAATTAAGTTCAATTCATCACTTCTTTCTTTCATGGGTTATGCTTTTGTAGTGAATCTAACAATTCATTGTCAACCCAATGTCATCTAGATTTTTCTCTGTTTTGTCTTCCAGAAGTTTTATAGTTTTGTGTTTTACACTTATGCGTATTATCCATTTTGAGCTAAAGTTTATGAAAGGCATAAGGTCAGTGTTTGGTTTCATTTTTTTTTTAACAAGTGTCACTTGTTTAGAAGACTACCATTCTCCATAGAACTGCTTTTGTTCTTTTAAAAGATTGGTGGACTACATATGATTATTGTTTCTCAAATCTTTTTCTTTTTTCAAGTTTTTATTTAAATTTCAGTTAGTTAACATACAGTGTAATATTAGTTTCAGGTGTAGACTTCAGTGATTCATTACTTATATACAACACCCAGGACTCATCACAAGCAGTTCCCGCCCTCCTTAATGCCCATCACCCACTTAGATCATCCCCTCGCCCACCTCCCTGCCAGCAACCCTCAGTTTGTTCTCTATAATTAAGAGTCTGTTTTATGGTCTGCTTCTCTCTTTTTCTGCCCCTGCCATGTTCATCAGTATTGTTTCTTAAATTCCACATATGAGTGAAATCATATGGTATTTGTCTTTCTCTGACTGACTTGTTTTGCTTAGCACAATATTCTCTAGCTCCATCCACATCATATAAATGGGAAGACTTCATTCTTTTTTTCTGGCTGAGTAGTAGTCCATTACACACACACACACACACACACACACATACATATATACACACACCACATTTTTTATCCATTCATCAGTTGATGAACATTTGGGCTCCTTCCATAACTTGACTATTGTTGAGAATGCTCCTATAAACATCAGGGTACATTATAAATGATTATTTTTTTTAACAAGAAACTGGTTAGGTTTGTTTTATGACAACTGTGTGAATGATTATCTGAATGGATGCTGTATTATCCTACTATTACTGAGAATATTTATCTGAAGTTAATGCAACCTATTTAAAATCATTTATATTTTAAAATGAGCCACTACTGAACAATAATTCTGTCATAACCACACTGGTCATTTCTTACTAAAAAACAATATTGGTCATATTTCATGTAAGAATAACAATATGATCTATTTACCCATTTCTTCACTGTACAACATTTATGTTCAATATGAATAGTATTCAAACATGTCTTGATTGTGGATAGTAGTCACAGCATGGTAGTTCTAACGATACACTATTACTAATGAACATTTAGGAGCCTGGTTGAAGACATCAAAGGTATTGTCTTGGAGAGTCAGGAGGTCACAAGGCTACCTGGGTAGGATATGATAAAAGAGAGCTATAGCAACCAATCAATACAGGTTCCTGGGGCTTTGTTCCTGTTTTCTTTCTCCCTTTCTCTTCCTCTGCTTTTTTTTTTATTCCATTTGCATAACTAACTCATGATGAAATGAATCTTGAGTCCTTAAGACATTAGCATTGCAGCATTGATCAAGCTGTGCAAATCAGAACCCAGTAATTAAAGTACATATAGATAGATATATGGAGATGTTATAAATTGCAGCTTCACAAGCTTAGTATTTCTTTTTTAGAACTAATGAGTTAGCATCTGGAAGGACAGGTGACAGAGGAGAGTGAAGAGAAAGGAGTTGTACTGTGCTGTTCAAGTTCATGCCTAACCTAATTCCTTTTCTTTTGAAAAGCACTCTTGCTTAAAATTCAACTCAGACCCCTAGTAATCTTGTGCTTGTGTTATTTTCTCAATTTTCCTACAGTGATCCTTCCCACAATGATATGTCTTCAAGACTGGCCACAAAATTTGTGGGGCCCAGTGCAAAATGAAAATGCAGGGCCTTGTATTCAATTATTGCTGAGAATTTCAAGGTGCAATAGCAAAACATTAAACTAAGCATGGGGTCCTTCCAAGTGAGGGCCCCTGCATAATGCATAGGTCACTCATTACTGAGGCAAGCCCCATCAATCTTAAAAATTAAATTATAGAATTCATACTCTTTCCCACCCCACTCAGTATTAATGTGTCCTCTTTCTTCTGAAGCCCCGTGGCATTTTCCAAATGATATCTCTTCCCTTCATACATTTCTCTATCTCTATCCTCCCTAGTACTCCCTCAAACAGGACTCTACCAACAGTCAGTTGCGAATTTTTAGATTATGTGATTTTTAAATTAAAAGTTAATGTGTTATAACCCCTTAAGTGGTCAGATTCTACTACTTGGAAGATCACAGTGCCATTTTTTTCCCATTTAAAAACAGGGCAATGTTTAAGTCAAACAGTAAGTCTTATTTTCAAAGTCTATGTGCTTTACCCTTCATTAATATTTCTATTAGGGGTGCCAGGGTGGCTCAGTCAGTTAAGCGATCTGCCTTTGGCTCAGGTAATGATCCCAGGGTCCTGGGATAGAGTTCCAAGTCAGGCTCCCTGGTCCTTGGGAAGTCTGTTTCTCCCTCTGCCACTTCCCCCACTTGTTCTCTCAGTCTCTCTCGGGCACACTCTCTCTCAAATAAATAAATAAAATCTTTTTAAAAAATAGTTCTTTTAGACCATGGAGCAATTTTTTTTTCCTTTCCTCCAGAGATTTAACAGGACTTTTCTTAGAAAGATGCTTACTTATGTTCAAAATGAGCTGTGTACAGATTTGTCATCTCCTGACACTGATTTTTAATTTTTAAATCATCATTTTCCATCTGTGGTGTATAGCTATCAATAATCCCATTGACAACTCGCCCCAAAATGACATATAACCATCATTAAGACATCAGGTATATATAATTTTTATTTATGAAAAATAGGCCTTAAAAATACTAAATGAAAAAAAACTAAATGAATAAAGATAAGAGAGGGCAGTCAAGTAATGTACATGTGTGCTGATGGCATAGGAAAGGACACATAGATATAATGGCACTTATTCAAATAATATTTGTTGAGTACTTTCTTAACTACAATGCACCTTGTAATTCAGTTGCAAAAAAAGGAAAAAAAAGATACACATGGCTCCTGACCTCAGGGAACTTCTCTTCTAATGTTAAGAGAAAGACAGTGCAGGAGTAGGAGACCTAAATATCATCAGGTCTCAGGAGTTCAGCTACATAGTTATCAAACCATTCAGTACACCTACAAACTCAACATGAGATCAAAGAGAAGAAAAGCATCAATTCTAGGAACAGAAAAAGAACCACTTTGTGGAAGTTAGGACATTCGTAGAAGTGAATCCAAGGTGATATATGGGAAGATAGACCTTGTGGGAGGGAGGAGCAGTAGAGCAGTGGAGCACAAAATCAGAACTTTTAGAAGTCTGCTCCACTGAGGGACATTGCTTCAGAGGCTAAGTGTTGCGGGGGGGGGGGGGGGGGGGGAACCCTCATGGAGACAATGTGGTCTCAGGACCCATGGGGTCACAAAAGACCAGGAGTGTCTGAGTGTGGCAGAGCTCCCAGGTATCAGAACAGGGAAGCAGGCTGAAGAGAAGAAGCCTAGGAGTGGGTTCTCAGCTCATGTCTTCCTTAAACTGTGATCCAAGGCACAGTTGGACCACTGCTCTCTGAGCAGGGACCCCACAAGTGGTAAATCTGGGGAGAACCCCTCCTTTCTCCTCTGGGAGGGAGTGTCACAGAAGTGTGCTGCAGGAATCTGCTGGGTTTGGAGACTCCAAACAGGACTGAGTGCCAGAGACAGAAAGACTCAGTCCCCAGCTAGGTGAGCATGGAGTGCAGCTGGAGACCAGGGAGACAGAATGATTGCTTTTCTCTGAGGGCTCACAGAGGAATGAGGCCCCAAGCTCTCAGCTTTTGTGGGGCCAGAGATTGGAAGGCCTCCAACTTCATTCCCATCCTCCAAAGCTGTACGGAAAACATTCAGGAAAAAAAACCAACCAAGAGCAAAACCGAGCAGATTACTTAACCAGGCCCCTGGCAAGGGTGGTGTAATCCCACCTGGGGCAAAGACATTTGAGAATCACTGCTACAGGCTCCTCCTCCAGAATATTAGCAAGAATATCCAGCCAACACCAAGTTCACCAATCAATGAGAACTGCAGAACTCCAGAGGTAGGGGAATGCAACACAGAGAATTCATGGTTTTTTTCCCATGATTCTTTATCTTCAAAGTTAAATTTTTTAAATTTTATATTTTTCTTACTCTATATTTAAAAAAATGTCCTCTTTCCTATTTTAACAATTTTAAACTATTTTATCTTATTAATACCTTCTTAAAAAATATTTTTAAATTTTCATTATTATACTCATATTCTATCCCTTCATTGTATTTAACCTCATTTTTTGTATACATATAGGTTTTTCTTCTTTAAAATTTTTAGATACAGTTTCTTCTAACACATCAAAATATACTCTAAATCTACAACATGGCTTTGTTGTAGTCTCCAGCCTGACCAGATTCTTTCCTCTTTTTTTTTCTTTTTTTTTTCTTTTTTTCAATCAACTTCTTATCAATTCCTTTTTAAGAATCTTTTAATTTTCATCTTTATAGTCATAGTGCATCCTTTCATCATGTTTACCCTTATATTTGTATATATAAAGTTTTTCTTTCTTTAAAATTTTTGGAGGCAGTATCTTCTAACAGACAAAAATACACCCAAAATCAAGTGTGTGGCTCTGTTCTATTCATCAGTCTAATTATATACTAAATATGCCTCCCATTCATATCTCCCCCCTCTCCCTGGTTTCAGGTCTCTTCTGATTTTGTTAGTGTATATTTTTCTGGAGTCATTATTACCCTTTTACTCTTTTGTTCTCTCATTTATCTATTCTTATCTGGATAAAATGACAAGGCAGAAAAACTCACTACAAAAAAAGGAACAAGAGGCAGTACCAACAGCTAGGGAAAAAATCAATACAGAAATTAGTAAGATGTCAGAACTAAACTTCAGAATGATGATTATCAAGGTGAGAGCTAGGCTCAAAAAAGCATGGAAGATATTAGAGAATCCCTTTATGGAGAAATGAAATCCCTTTCTGGAGAAATAAAAGAACTAAAATCTAATTGAGTTGAAATAAAGAAAAGCCATTAATGAGGTACAATTAAAAAATGGAGCCTCTTACTGCTAGAATAAATGAGGCAGAAGAGAAAATTAGTGATATAGAAGACCAAATGATGGAGAATAAAGAAGCTGAGAAAAAGAAACATAAACAACTACTGGACCATGAAGGGAGAATTCGAGAGATAAGTGATACCATAAGACAAAACAATATTAGAATAACTGGAATCCCAGAAGAAGAAGAAGAAAGAGAGAGGCAGAAGATAAATTGGAGCAAAACATAGCAGAGAATTTCCATAATATGGCAATAGGAACAAGCATCAAAATCCAGGAGGCAAAGAGAACCCCCACCCTCAAAATCAATAAAAATAGGTCCATACTCTGTCATCTAATAGTAAAACTTACAGTTCTCAGTGACAAAGAGAAAATCCTGAAAGCAGCTTGGAATAAGAGGTCTGTAACATAAAATAGTAGGAATATTAGATTGGCATCAGACCTATCCACAGAGACCTGGAAGGCAAAAAAGGACAGATATGATATATTCAGAGCACTAACTGAGAAAAATATGCAGCCAAGAATACTATATCCAGCTAGGCTGTCATTGAAAATAGAAGGAGAGATAAAAAGCTTCCAGGACAAAAAAAACTAAAGGAATATGCAAACACCAAGTGAGTCCTACAGGAAATATTGAAAGGGTTCCTCTAAGCAAAGAGAGAGCCCAAAAGTAGTAGACCAGAAAGGAACAGAGACAATATATAGTAACAGACAACTTACAGGCAATACAATGGCACCAAATTCATATCATTCAATAGTTACCCTAAATGTAAATGGGCAAAATGCCCCAATAAAAAGACACAGGGTATCAGAATGGATAACAATAATTTTTAAAAAGACCCACTGCTTTGCTGTCTGTAAGAAACTCATTTTAGACACAAAGACAACTCCAGATTTAAGTGAGAGGGTAGAAAACCATTTACCATGCTAATGGAAATCAAAATAAAGCTGGGGTGGCAATCCTTTTATCAGACATAAGATTCTAAACCAAAGACTATAATAAGAGACTGGAAGAACACTATAACATACTTAAAGAGTCTGTCTGACAAGAAGATCTAACAATTGTAAATATCTATGCCCCTAACATGGGAGTAACCTGTTATATAAACCAATTAACAATAAAACCAAAGAAACACAGAGACAATAATATAATAATAGTAGGGGACTTTAACAACCCCCTCACTGAAATGGACAGATGACCTAAGCAAAAGATCAACAAGGAAATGAGGCTACAAATGATGCACTGGACCAGATGGACATCAAAGATATATTCAGACCGTTCCATCCCAAAGCAACAGAATACACATTCTTCTCTAGTGCACATGGGACATTCTCCAGAATAGATCATATCCTAGGTCATAAATCAGGTCTCAACAAATACCAAAAGGTCGGAATCATTCCCTGCATATTTTCAGACCACAATGCTTTGAAACAAAACTCAACCACAAGAGGAAAGTTGGAAAGAACTCAAATACATGGAGGCTAAAGAGCATCCTACTAAAGAATGAATAGGTCAACCAGGAAATTAAAGAAGAATTAAAAAGTTCATGGAAACAAATGAAAATGAAAGCACAACTGTTCATAAACTTTGGGACACAGCAAAGGCAGTCCTGAGAGGAAAGTATGTAGCAATACAAGTCTTTCTCAAGAAACAGGAAAGGTCTCAAGTATACAACCCAATAACACCTAAAGGAGCTAGAGAAATAACAGCAAAGAAAGCTTAAACCCAGCAGGAGAAGAGAAATCATAAAGATCAGAGCAAAAGTCAATGAATAGAAACAAAACAAACAAACAAAAAAAAACAACAGTAGAACAGATCAACAAAACTAGGAGCTTGTTCTTTCAAGGAACTAACAAGATTGATAAACCCCTGGCCAGACTTATCAAAAAGAAAAAAGAAAGGACCCAAATAAATAAAATCATGAATGAAAGAGGAGAGATCACAACCAACACCAAAGAAATACAAACAATTATAAGAACATATTATGAGCAACTATACACCAGCAAATTTGACAATCTGGAAGAAATGGATGCATTCCTAGAGACCTATAAACTACCACAACTGAACCAGGAAGAAATAGAACACCTAAACAGACCCAAAACCAGTAAGGAGATTAAAGTGGTCATCAAAAATCTCCCAACAAACAAGAGCCCAGGCCAGACGGCTTCCCAGGGGAATTCCACCAAAGAGTTAAAGAAGAATTAATACCTATTCTCCTGAAAGTGTTCCAAAAAAATAGAAATGGAAGGAGAACTTCCAATTTCATTTTATGAGGCCAGCATTACCTTGATCCCAAAACCAAAGACCCGTCTAAAAGGAGAATTATAGAATTCATCCTTAATGAACATGGATGCAAAAATTCTCATCAAAATAACTAGCCAATAGAATCCAACAGTACATTAAAAGGATTATTCACCATGACCCAGTGGGATTTATTCCTTGGCTGCAAGTTTGGTTCAACACTCGCAAATCAATCAACGTGATACAATGCATTAATGAAGAAAGAACAAGAACCATATGATACTCTCAATAGATGCTGAGAAAGCATTTGACAAAGTACAGCATTCTTCCTTTATCAAAACTCTTCACAGTGTAGGCATAAAGAGTCCATACCTCAATATCATCAAAGCCATCTATGAAAAACCCACAGTGAATATCATTCTCAATGGGAAAAAACTGAGAGCTTTTCCCCTAAGGTCAGGAACACGGCAGGGATGTCCATTATCACCACTGCTATTCAACATAGTACTAGAAGTCCTAGCCTCAGCAATCAGACAACAAAAAGAAATAAAAGGCATCTGAATCAGCAAAGAAGTGAAACTCTCACTCTTTGCAGATGATATGATACTTTATATGAAAAACCCAAAAGACTCTACTCCCAAACTGCTAGAACTCATACAGGAATTCAGTAAAGTGTCAGGATATAAAATCAATGCACAGATATCAGTTGCATTTCTATACACCAACAGCAAGACAGAGGAAAGAGAAATTAAAGAGTTGATCTATTTACAATTGCACCCAAAACCAGAAGATACCAGGATAAACCTTACCAAAGAGGCAAAGAATCTATACTCAGAAAACTATAATGTACTCATGAAAGAAACTGAGGAAGACACAAAGAAATGGAAAAATGTTCCATGCTCATTGTTTGGAAGAACAAATATTGTGAAAATGTCTATGCTACATAAAGCAATCTGCACATTCAGTGCAATTCCTATCAAAATAACATCCATGTTTATCAAAGAAATGGAACAAATAATCCTAAAATTTATATGGAACCAGAAAAGACCCCACATAGCCAGAGGAATGTTGAAAAAGAAAACCAAAGTTGGCAGCATCACAACTCTAGACTTCAAGCTCTATTACAAAGCTGTCCTCATCAAGACAGTATGATACTGGCACAAAAACAGACACACAGTTCAGCGGAACAGAACAGAGAGCCCAGAAATGGATCCTCAACTCTATGGTCAACTAATATTCAACAAAGCAGGAAAAAATGTCCAATGGAAAAAAGACAGTCTCTTCAACAAATGGTGTTGGGAAAATTGGATAGCCACATGCAGAAAAATGAAATTGGACCATTTCCTTACACCACACACAAAAATAGACTCAAAATCGATGAAAAACCTCAACGTGAGACAGGAATCCATCAAAATCCTTCAGGAGAGCAGAGGCAGCAACTCTGACCTCAGCCACAGCAACTTCTTCCAAGAAACATCACCAAAGGTAAGGGAAGCAAGGGCAAAAATGAACTATTGGGATTTCATGAAGATCAAAAGCTTTTGCACAGCAAAGGAAACAGTCAACAAGACCAAAAGACAACTGACAGAATGGGAAGATATTTGCAAATGACATATAAGATAAAGGGCTAATATCCAAAATCTATAAAGAACTTATCACACTCAACACCCAAAGAATCCAATCAAGAAATGGGCAGAAGACATGAACAGACATTTCTGCAAAGAAGACATCAAATAGTCAACAAATACATGAAAAAGTGCTCCACCTCACTCGGCATCAGGAAAATACAAATCATAACTACAGTGAGATATCACCTTACACTAATCAGAATGGCTAAAATTAACCAGTCAGGAAATGACAGGTGTTGGCAAGGATGCAGAGGAAGGGGAATCCTTCTACACTGTTGGTGGGAGTGCAAGCTGATGAAGCTACTCTGGAAAACAGGATGGAGGTTGCCCAAAAAGTTGAAAATAGAGCTACCCATGGGCGCCTGGGTGGCTCAGTGGGTTGAGCCGCTGCCTTCAGCTCAGGTCATGATCTCAGGGTCCTGGGATCGAGTCCCGCATCGGGCTCTCTGCTCAGCAGGAGCCTGCTTCTCTCTCTCTCTCTCTCTCTCTCTGCCTGCCTCTCTGCCTACTTGTGATCTCTGTCAAATAAATAAATAAAATCTTTAAAAAAAAATAGAGCTACCCTATGATCCAGCAATTGTACTACTGGGTATTTATCTTAAAGATACAAATGTAGTGATCCGAAGGGTCACATGCACCTGAATGTTTATAGCAGCAATGTCCACCATAGCCAAACTATGGAAAGAGCCTAGATGTTCATCAACAGATGAATGGATAAAGATGTGGCATATACATGCAATGGAATACAGTGCAGTCATCAAAAAAAAAAATCTTGTTATTTGTATGATGTAGATGGAACTAAAGGATATTATGCTAACTGAAATAAGCCAATCAGAGAAAGACAATTATACGATCTCTCTTATATGAGGAATTTGAGAGGGAGGGCAGAGGGTCATGGAGGTAGGTAGGGAAAAATGAAACAAGAGGAGGCCGGGAGAGAGATAAACCATAAGAGACTCTTAATCTCAGGAAATAAACTGAAGGTTGTTCGGGGGTTGAGGGAGAGGGGTAGGGTGGCTGGGTGATGGACATTGGGGAGGGTATGTG
>PISX010014442.1:0-53003 GCA_004024625.1 Mellivora capensis
AACAGGTTTTCATTTAATGGCAACAAATGCAGATAATAAGTTATATTGGAATTTCACAGCTATTGACTAGCCTATTGAGAAAGTCTCCCTTCAGGCTAGGTAGGACTTAGCTCATTAAGGAAGCCATATCAGATCCATGGAACAGAAACATCTAATCTGTTTGAGGATCAATAAGTAAACTAGTTGCCTAAGGAGAAGGTTTGTGACAGGAGAAGGTGGAAGATCTCAAAGTCAGAGAGAGGTCTTGAATGCAAAGCTGAGGGTTTTATTCCACAGGCTGAGGATGACCAATATGCAACCCAGGAGCCATCACTATCCTTCCAGTGTCCTCGGCAGACATTACCAGTGGGGTGTGCAGAGCACTCGTGCTGAGTCTGGAAGCAGCCTCAGAATTCATTTCAACCCATTCCTCCAGAAAGCCACGAGTCACCTACCAGTGTTGGCATGAAGGACAAAACCTACCTGCCATCCTGCCATCAATGGGGCTTTTGAATATTTCCAGTGTTTTTCCACAGAAATATGAGCAAGCTCACACTTTAGAGAATCCACAAACCTCACACAAGAAAATGAACCTGTATCAGGAGTGGGACTTACATTGAAGACTTCCCTTTCCTTCAACATTTTGATTCAGACTAAATAGCCCTTGAGAAAAAGAAAAGTAAGTAGCATGTGTAGCCCAAGGTCATGTGTCTTTCACCAACTAACTCTCCAATGGAGATGGGAAATAGAAGCCAGGGTATAGAGAGGAAGCCAGGCAAGAGAGTGCTAAGAACCAGAAATCTGGATGCCTTAACGTCATCAAGACTGTCTCTGCTGGGGAATTGAAGGTTAGAAATAGTCTCCTAACAAATTTTTTCTCATCATTTCATCAAAGTGGCGAGACATTGTCCGCATTTTACATTTGAGGAGAGAGAATTAACATATTAAGTGTTTTTCCCTCAAGATGCCTATATGATGATGGTAATAGTGGTGGTGGTGGTGATGATGATGGTGGTGATGATTTTGGTGGTGGTGGTGATGATGTGATAATAATTCACAAGTACTCTCACCGTGCTTCTACATTTCAAGTATCATTCTGAAACGTTATCTTACTTTATTTGTACAACAGTCCTATTATTACTTCCACTTAGAAATATAGGAACCAACCTACACCAAAGGTAAGAATTAGACAAGTTACTTCAACCTGGAAAGTAGGTATCTCAGCTGCACGTGAGGGAGAATTATGCCTACTTCCTAGGGTTTTTTATGCTCAAATGTGATGTGTACAGAAAGTGCCTTGCCCAGTGATTGACACACGATTATAAATCCCATGGATGAAAGACACTTCTAGTATTTTAGAAATGAAGTAACATACTTGTACATTTAAAAACTCTCCCTCTTTCTCCCTTATTCTGTTAAAGTAAAAAAATAAAAGTTTTAGATTTATAGAAAAAAGTAGAAAAAAAATAGAACCCCTGCCCCCACATCTCACCCAGGTTGGCCTATCATTAATCTCTTACACTACTATACTACACACAGAAAAAGTATTGGTCTAATATCGACACATCATTATTGAAGTCCATATGTTATTCAAACTCTTTAGAATTCACCCAGTGTCCTTTCTGAAGTTTTAAATAAGCTATTTTTTAGGCCACTTTTAGGTTCACGGCAAAATGGGTGGAAAGTACGTAGAGGTTCCATCTTCACACACATGCAGAAACCCCCCACTGCCACCATCCCGCACTGAAGTGTACATTTGCTACAATGTATGAACCTACATTGACATATCTTGGTGACCCACAGTCCATAGTTTCAGGTGTAGTTCACTCCTGCTGTTCTACACACTGTGGATTTTGATATATGTACTGACGTGTATCCACCAATATGGTCTCATAGAGAACAGTTTCACTGCCCTGAAAATTTGCTGTATGCCACCTGTTTATCCCTTTCTCCATAACCCCTGCTAATCACTGGTCTTTTTCCTGACTCCATAGGTTTGCCTTTTCTGGAATATTATATTGTTGGAATCAAACAGAATTTAGTGTTTTCAGATTGGCTTCTTTCACTAGCTTTATTATTTTAAGGTTCTTCTGTATCTTTTCATGGCTTGAAAGCTCATTTCTTTTTGGCACAGAGTAATATACTAATGTCTGGACATGCTACAATTCATCTATCTATTTACCTATTAAGGACATCTCGGTTGCTCCCATGTTTTGGGTAAATAAATAAATAAGAATAAAGCTGCTATAAACATTTGTGGTTTTATTGCATCCATAAGTTTTCAATCTCTAATGGTCTTTTCTGCCCAGGATGCCTGCCAATGTTCCACAAGGCATTTAAGAGTCTTGACTCCTTAGGCTTCTTTGACCATGATGATGTGGCTGTTCCTTGTTTCTGATGACCTTGAGGTTTTTAGGAGGAGTGGGCAGATATTTTGAGACTGTGTCCCTTTTTGGAGTTTGTCTGGTGTTTTTCTCATGATCAGATTGGTGTAATGTCATTCTTCACTTCAAAGATTTAAATGATGGATGTCAGATTTCCTTGGAGGTTCCATGAAGTCTGAACGTAATTGGTGACCACCTACAGGTTAAGGCTGGTGGTTGAATGCAGGTGATTTCAAGTTCAAAGACTGATTTTACTCTCATGTGTTTGTTACTGCAATACCATTCCTTGACTTAGGAAGCTGGTACTTGTGGTGCAGGTATCAGAGATTCCTCAGTGGGTGCAATTTGGTTGCGAGGTGAGCTTTAACTGCAGTAATACCAGGCCAAACTTGGTAAAAAACCAGTCCCTCCTTCAAAAGTGAAGATTCAGAACAGATTCAGAAAATGCTGAGTCATTGCATCAAAGTGATATTAATTTATAGGGTCAGGTCATGTGCATTAAAAACTTATTGTCAGAAAATAAAGAAATTGTATGGAAAATGTTAACTAAAATCTAACCAGTCTAGAAAAAGGTGTTCACCTTAGCTCCACTGAATCATATTTGCATTCCAAATTTAAAATCCTTATTAGTCACAAGATTTCAGAATTCCTGTTCAGCAAATCAATTAATACTTAGTGCTGAAGTTTTCCTTTAGAAAAATAGGAGACAGCAAAAAGTTGATAGTAGAGTATTTGGTATGAATGAAAATTGAAAGCCTGTAAAGTTTATTTACCTTAGTAAGACATCCAGATTCACACACCACAATTTTGAGCCCATTTTATAAGAAGTTAAGTGCAATTCTTGGCTTTTATTCTAAATCCATCTAAAAAAATGCACATTTTTTGCTACAGTTTAAACCATATGAAATTACTGTTTATAGTAGACCAAAAGTGGTAGAATATCAGCAATTTCAAATGAATCAAATAATGTTTTTCCTTCAAGTAATAGGACTGTTTCAAAGTCTTTTATGTTATTATAAATCATTTAACATTTTATTTTATTTTTTATTATTCCATGACATTTTATTTTTTATTATGTTCAGTTAACCAACATATAGTACATCATTAATTTTTGATGTAGTGTTCAATGTTTTATTAGTTGCATATAACACCCAGTGCTCATCACAACACATGCCCTCCTTAATACCCATCACCTGGTTACCCCATACCCCCACTCCCTCCCTTCTGTAACCTTCAGTTTGGTTCCTGGAGTCCAGAGTCTCTCATGGTTTATCTCCCTAATTTCTTTCCCTTAAGTTTTCCCTCCCTTCCCTGTGGTCCTCCATGCTATTCCTTATATTCTACATATGAGTGAAACCATATAATAATTGTCTTTCTCAGCTTGACTTATTTTGCTTAGCACAATCCCCTTCAGTTCCATCCATGTTAGTGAAAATGGTGGGTATTCATCCTTTCTGATGGTTGAGTAATATTCTATTGTATATATGGACCACATCTTCTTTATCCATTCATCTGTTGAAAGACATCTCGTCTCCTTTCCCAGTTTGGCTATTGTGGACATTGCTGCTATGAACAGTGGGGTGCATATGGCCCTTCTTTTCACTACATCTGTATCTTTGGGATAAATACATAGAAGTGTAATTCCTGAGTCATAGGGTAGCTCTATTTTAACATCTTGACGAATCTCCATACTGTTTCCCAGAGTGGCTGTACCAGCTTGCATTCCCACTAATAGTGTAAGAGGGTTCCCCTTCCCCTTTCTCCACATCCTCACCAACAGTTGTTGTTTCCTGTCTTGTTACTTTTTGGCATTCGAAGTGGTGTAAGGTGGGACCTTATTGTGGTCTTGATTTGTAGTTCCCTGATGCATAGTGACGTTGAACATTTTTTCATGTGCCTGTTAGCCATTTGTATGTCTTCTTTAGTGGAATGTCTGTTCATGTTTTCTGCCCATTTCTTGACTGGGTTCCTTGTTTTTGGGTGGTTGAGTTTAATAAGTTCTTTATACATCTTGGATACCAGCCCTTACCTGAAATGTCATTTGCAAATGTTTTTTCCCATTCCGTGGGTTGCCTCTTAGTTTTGTTAGCTGTTTCCTTTGCTGTGCAGAAGCTTTTTGTTTTTTAGCATTTTATAACAAACTCTCCAGAAAGCAAGTTCATTGATCACCTCTAGGTTTTCATTTTCCATATCTTTGTTTTTAAGGAAAACATTATAAAACAGGTTAAATATGCTTTAAATACATCTGCTTTTATTTGAATAACATTTCTGAAGCACTCAGAAAAAAAGCTAGTAGCCCTTTTGATTTTCAGTATGTCACAAAGAGAGCCATTTGCCACCCTGGAAGGCTGGCAAAGGGAGAAGGCAAGTTGATCTTTCTTAGTGTTACCCCTGTGAGCCGCCAGGCATGTGGGCACATGTATTGCACTTCTGTCACAGTAGGAGGTGAAGATGTTACAATGAAAAGCACACCCAGGACAAGTGGATGGCACTTCACTCACACCCAGACAGCAAAGTACCCTTGCTGGGCTGTTGAGGGGAAAGTCAGGGATGAGCAGGGGAAAAAGACACTGGTTGGCTCTAGGAAGAACAGGATTGCCCTCTAACCAGATGTCATTCATTCTGCCACCCAATCATCCATTCATCCTGTCATTCACTTTTTCCCCCCATGTATCTAGAGAGCACTCATGAAACACCTAAGGACCCAAGTGCTCTCTGTCATTGCCCAGAATGTAGTCAAGGTGACATGGTCCTTGTCCTCAAGGAGATGCAGGCAGTAAAGGGAAAGACAAGGATCTCAATCATGACAATTGAGGGGTAATTACTGTGTAGGAGGGAACCTGGGGTCATCTGGGTGGGGACATCTAACCTAGCCAGAGGCAGAGAGAATTTCTTATGAGCCTACAACTGGTTAAAGGACACTCAACAGCTGGAGGAAAAGGAATGTCATTTATTCAATCCTGACTCATTACTGCTCTATGCCAGTTGTTAATATCAGTTTAGGGAATCAAAGTGAATAGGATTTGGCCTTTGTGCTCAAGGTGGGCTGGTTTAGTCTGTGGCTCAACATTAAAATATTATATTTCTTTATTTGAGAGAAAGAGAGCATGAGCATGAGTATGCAAGAGTGGGGGTGGGGGCAGAGACAGAGGGAGAAGCAGACTCCTTGCTGAGCAGGAAGACCTACTCGGGGCCAGGACCCCAGGAACATGACCTGAGTTGAAGGCAGACGCTTATCGAACTGAAACACCCAGGCATCCTGAAAAATATGTATTATTATTTTTTAAAGATTTTTATTTATTTATTTGACAGACAGAGATCACAAGCAGGCAGAGAGGCAGGCAGAGAGAGAGAGAGAGAGAGAGAGAGGAGGAGGAGGAAGCAGGCTCCCCGCTGAGCAGAGAGCCCAATGTGGGGCTCAATCCCAGGACCCTGGGATCATGACCTGAGCTGAAGGCAGAGGCTTTAACCCACTGAGCCACACAGGTGCCTCCAAAATATGTATTATTAAGAGACCAGAGAGAAGACCTGCCAGTTGCCTCCCAGACAGCATCCAACTTGAGTTCTTCAGGCAGAAAGAAGTCCTTCCTAGGGTTCCCCTGTGCTGATTATAAGCTGCAATCTTTCAGGAGCTCACAGACCCAAATAGATCTGCAAGTGGATGGGCAGCAAGGATTTTTCATTCTCACATTTTTTTCTTAGCCACTTCATTCAAAGCAGTTAGTCCCCAGCCATAATACATGCACCTCCCAGGCAGGTCCAAAATCCTTCCTGCAGATAGTGGGACGGTTGTTAAAAGATGAGTGACTTGTCTGTGCTTAATCTGCCCCATGTTCATATAAACTTCGAATCACCGAGTGTGAGAGGAGGAGTGTGTATTAGAGATGAGAAGGTCAAGACCATCAGTTTAAATTCATCGGTTCAATTAACCTGACAGATTTCCTGTACGAAACACAGACAGATTGTGTCCCACTCCCGAACTGCTACAGCCCTTGAAGGGCCAGAGGGCATCAGCTGGGTCATGTCACGACGACACCCAACCCTGTGAGCTTTACCCACCGAAAACTCCTTTCTTCCTCACGTGAATCCAAAATGGGTGTTTCCATTGTGGATTGTCCTGAACAAGATTCATGGTTGTCTCTGGAAGCCCAGCCTTGTCGGACTTCCGACTGCAGCTGTACTGATTACACATTCTGGCAGAATTCTGTCTTGGACATGGCTAGTGCCTTTTGCTCAATTTCTTTGGCACGAAGTGTCTTGGCAAGCTTGCCTGGCCCTGCAAACATGTTTACTGTCCTGCCCCACGGGCACCTGAAGGCTCACACTCTTGCTCCCTGGGGAGGCCTGCAGTGAGGAGGTCAAGCTGATGGGCTCCCATGGAGAACAGAGGGCAGCAGCTTAGGAGCGGAGTCCTGCGGGGACAGCCTCCATCCAGTTCTCAGAAGGACTGTGGACTGAGGCTCAGAGATGGATTCCTGAGGCAGTAAAGGAAAAGTCACACCCCCTATAAACCTCACAAACCTAGTGGGAAGCCTCGACTTAGGTGGGCTCTTTGGGAACAGGAGACAATATGGGCCTCAACCCATAATTTGTTGAGCCTGGTATACAAACTGACCAGAAAATCAGCCCAATCTTCCTGGGGACCTGGGTAGCAGGTGTGCAAGAGGCAGCCCCATGGGCCACCTACCCGGGGCCTGTAAGCCCCACGGACCTGGTGGAATCCAGGGATCTGACAGAAGGAAGTGTGCTGAGTGGAGCCTCTGGCAGTTGGGAGTCACCCTGTGGGGCTCCTCTGTCCTGCCCACATGGCTCCCTGCTGTGCAGCACTTGACACACTGCTGTTGGCCTACTGCTGGACCGTTAGGGAGAGCGAGTGGCTGAGGGACGACTGCCAGACCTCACTGTGTCCAGGTGTCCCCTTCCTGCATTAGGCCCCTTAGATCCTGGGAAAGCAAACATTTTTTATTTCTCATAAAACCCGGAAATGGAACATCCCAGAATAGCAAGTCAGGTCCTAGAGACAGGTGCTCATCACTCAAGAAGGTGGTGCTCCGTGTTTAGGGACCCATCGTATCTCCCTTGATGACTCACATGGGAGCATTTGGCTCCCTGGAGATGGCTCCCAGGAAGGTCTGAGGATGCCTGGGCCTGGTTTCCTGAAGGCTCATCTCGGTAGAGGCTGATGGAGTCCCCTGGGGGCAGCAGCCCTGCAGTGCTAGTGACAACTCTGGTAGAAAATGAGGGGCTAAATTCAAAGACACTTGCCTTATTTTAGATAATGCTCTTAAGGGTCAGGCATGCCTTTATCATCTGTCCTCAGCCAGCCCTGGCCAGCAACCTAACTTGTGGTGAACAATGACATGTGAATTAAAGACAGCCATGTAGCTTTCTGATGAAACATTTACCGTACCCATGAGGATGCCCACGGGGAGGTGCAGGCTGAGATGAGCCCGACTAACAGTGGGGCTGTTCGGGCCTGAATGGTGGCCTGTGCTGTTACCTGGGCAGAGGAATCCCGCTACTAACTGGATGGGCGCCAAGGATCAGCTTCATCGGCAAGCCAAGGAGATCGAAATGGCCTATCAGGACTATGGTACCTGTCGGCAGTTGAACTGATTTTCTTTCCTTTTATTCTTTTTTTTTAATGTTTATTGGCCATTTGTTGAATGTTTGTGATGTTCCTCCTGATTTTCTAAGATGAAGCAAGAATCCTAATAGCTCTAAAAAGACGCCTTGCAAATAGATTACACACGTCCTCTGCTGCCATCTTGTGGCAACTTCTGGCTTCTTGTGGCTTTTGCGACAACCCAAGAAGCCAAATTTTGTGGGAGTGGCAGATTCTGGGCATACTATAGAAGCCCTTGAGACCAAGCTCTGCCGTATTTTGGATGTCTGAGACATTACAGTCATATGCTGCCCAAGGGGTCCTGACAGTGGGCTAATGGACATGACATTCAGTAGACATTATGGATTCCTTCTCTTTCACAGCTGATGATGTCATCAAGAAGTAGAATGGACTTTAAAAGACCTGACTGGGCATGACTGCTGGATAGACCATGTTACCCGCACTGTAGACTCGCCACAGAGAAGGCAGTGCGAACGCAATGCAGCTGGTCCTCAAAAGGACCAATGCAACAATGGCTGCCCCCTTCTGCATCTGCACCGCTGTGATTAGGAGCAGTCACCAGAGATGGAAACACAGAACTCTGCTATCTTTCCTCGAGGACAGGGTCCTTTTGGATGAAATGCATGTAGAGCTGTATTAGTAGTCCCCAGCCAGGTTGTACATGAGATTTACATGCGGTATATCCCAGAAAATGATTCTGTTAATCTAGGGCAGTGTTTCTCAACCTTCGTCATCTACTAGAATCACCTGAGGAAATTTTTTTTTAAAGATTTATCCATCTTTTTGAGAGACAGAGTGAGTATGAGCAGAGAGGGGCAAAGGGAGAGGGAGAAAGAATCTGAAGCAGACTCCTCACTGAGCATAGAGCCTGATAAGGGGGTTGATCCCACAACCACAGAGACCATGACCCGAGCCGAAACCAAGAGCTGGACGCCCAGCAGACTGAGCCATCCAGGCACCCCTCACCTGAGGAAATGTAAAACTTCACATGTTTGGGCCACACCCCTAGCCAATTATATCAGTATCTCTAAGGACGGGACCTAAGTATCAGCCACGTGAATCTATTGTGTGTGAGGGGCTGGGCATCATTGTGTGAGATAAAGAGACAATTTATGCTCACAAGCAGTGGAGTATTAATGTGTTCTTAAATAAAGACCAACATAAAATGAAGAGGGAGATGAGTTACTATTTTGTACGTGTCTAATAAAATTTGTCATTTTTCTGTCTTTTGTGATTTGGGTTATTTAAGTTAGTTTCTGTGTGTGTAGGTGCTCTCCTTCAAAATCACTTCCCTGTCTGGCTGTTTGCTATTGCCAACCCTGTGGGGGTTTGTGATGGTGCTGGCTTGCACGGTGTTCCCCCCACCCACTCCCAAATTCGTATCCACCTGGAACCATGAATCTTTGGAAAGAGGCTGTCTGCAAATGTGATGAAATAGAAATGAGGTCATTTTTGACGAGGAGGGGTCCTGATCCAATGACTCCTTAGAAGCAGAGAGAAATTTGGACACAGGCACCCAAGGGCAGACTCCATGTGAAGACAGAGGCAGAGACTGGAGTGATATGTCAGAGGAACGCCGTGCATTGTCACAATCATCAGAGTCAACGAGAAAGGCGAGGAACAGACTCTCCAACACACTTTCTCTTTGGAAGGGGATTTCAGAGCCCCGGCCTCTAGAACTGTGAGAAAAGACACTCCTGCTGCATGAAGCCACCCACTCTGCTTGTTACAGTACCTCTAAGAAAAGGACACTGTGATGTAACTGGTACCTATCATATCAGAGTATTTGTCAATAAGAAGATCAGAGTCAGATTTCCGAAATCATTCTTTTATTGTTCACACACACACACGTCTGTGATTTGCTGAAAGTTCTCTAACTACAAGTCTAAGTTCCCAAGGAAGGAAGTGGGACACAATTCACATCTTGCTCCCAAAGCTAACCTGGAAATCCAATGAAGGTATTACATATTGAAATTTTCATTGAAGGCTCAGATGATTAAAGCAAAACTTCTAGGGATTAATAAAAAAATAGGTGTACACGGTTTTTCACTCTTTGGCGCATGAGCGCATGTTGCATATAAAATCACTGAACTCTGTAAACTCCAGGAGGGAAGGGTTTCTTTTCCAGAATTTGGAGGTGCTGTAGGTCAAGAACTTGTGCCGTTGGGTCTGTTTAAAAACTTTGTTCATACAGTCTTAGTGGAATGATGTCTATGAAAACCAATATTACCATTTTCCATACTGCAACAAAAATAAATATACCAAAAATACCATGTTACCTCTAAGATGAAGGATTTATATCACGGGTTACGAAGGCAATGTAATGGTCATGAAAAGTACATGACAATTTGTGAAGTATACAAAGAAGGTAAAAAGGTATATTCACATTTTGCTCCCTTTAAAACCAAGTACTGAAACAACCATTTTAGAGATAAATAAACTGAATGTATAAAATGTCATTAATTCAACAAGCATTTCTTCAGTACCTTGTGTGTGCCAGCCCTCATTTTAAAAGACATCAGCACTGATTTTTATCTGGGCATATCTAATGTCATTATGCAATTTTAAGATGTTATTAATTCTGTTTTATAAGCCCATCATATATTAATTATGATGACCTCCCCAGTCCCATCTGATGAATGCGGTTTAAAAAAGAAAAGGCTTACTTTTTGGCGATACAGTTTCAGCACTATAAAATACTAGAAAGGGAGACACAATTATTTTTTTTTAATTATGATTACAGCTCAATGGCTGCATCCCCCACATTTTTTACCCTGTTACGGATGCGGGCAGAGTAAATTCAGGAGAGACACAGGTCGAGAGGGAAGAGAGAGAAGTAAAAATGAAGCATACAGGGTCACCACAGAGTGAAGCGTGTAGGCTACAGAGTCAAAATGAAAACTAGTAAAAACAGTTATAA
This sequence comes from Mellivora capensis, assembly GCA_004024625.1. Classification (NCBI taxonomy): domain Eukaryota; kingdom Metazoa; phylum Chordata; class Mammalia; order Carnivora; family Mustelidae; genus Mellivora; species Mellivora capensis. The sequence continues at coordinate 10,910 of PISX010014442.1, forward strand.
AGTAAAGTGCCAAGTCCCCAAGACAGAGGAACTGCAAACAAGAAACAAGAAGGTTGGTTAAGGACGCTGAGAAGAGTAAGTGAGAGGGAAAACATCGTTAAAGCAAGCATAAGAAAGTCGATACAAAGAAGACTCCTGAACAGAAGTGACCCCCTACTTAAAAAAAGACCAAGCGTAATCTCATCAGAGCTCATCTTCCGCAAGCTCTCTGAGGTCAGTACCACTTAGAAAATGACCCCCCCACGCCCCTGAACTCTGCAGAAATTTGTCTACTTACTCATCGTACACGTCCTCTGAGTCCATTCGACGATAGTACTTGGCCAGCTTCACAGCGAAAATGATGGCTGGGAGTAAAAGTACGGTCGCTTTCCCTATGCCAAACCAGAACAAATTCTAGGGAAGGAAAGAGAATCAGGAGGATTACGTGCCTGAAGATGGGGAATGGGAAACAGCAGTTGCTGGGGGTGGAAATCACTTCCTTTTGCAATTTTTTCTTAATGAGTTCGAATTGTGTTCACGGAGACCATTTGTGAACTAAATACGAGTCAGCCACTGTGTAAGGCACTGTGTATTACTGTAAGTCTTTAAATCTTCCTGAAAACCTTGAATCGGTCCTATTATTATATTTATTTTACAAATGAGGAACAGTGGCAGGAGGTGGAGAAGCAAAGGTTTGAATCTAGAATCCCACAAGATGGCGTTTCTTTGCTGACAAGGAGAAGAGCAGGGCCCTCCAGGCAGCCTGAGCTTAACCCCTCTCAGGAGTTGTGTGACGTGCTAATTCCCCTCTCCGGACCATTAGAACAGCAGGACCGCTGCGTCCTCATCCCAAGACAGCACAGTGTGGAAAAGGCAGCCTTACAAGGCTTTCAATAAACATTCCATATTTAACTTAACCAATTTTAGGGCAGATCATAGGCTGTATTCAACCCTACTTTGTCTAAAAAGCCTCTTTAAGTATTTTCAAAAATAATTGCCAACATTCGTAAATCGGATTACACATAGGAACTAGGGTTTATGGCCTTTCTTGAAAAGGCTGAAGTTCAATCTCCGAACACTGAGGCCCCATCCCTACAAGGTGAACATGCTGGTCAGCTGGAGTCTAGTCTCCTGACAAAAATCAATGCCCAGAGTTCTTTCTTACGATTTAGACCACCCGGCTATAAAGTGGTAGGTGATTGGTGGTTCTTCCATCGAGAGGGGCATCGGTCCTCGGTTTGCCCACAGCACCCTGCTAGCTTTTGTAGGGGTGACACCCAACACTGTCTAACCTCACTCACCAATCACAACGGATGCAGTGGAGAACAACCAGCATGACCCTGTGGGCATCACGCCCTGGCCAGTGTCTTACACTTGGCCGACTTCGGAGATGCACAGTCTGCCGCTGCCTTAGGATGGTGTGGTCAGTAACACTAGGGCCACCTCCCCAGCCCACCATGAGACGAAGGCAGCTTGAATGTCACAATGCCGCCCCCTCCTCCACCCCATGGCTCAGCCACTGCAGTTCTGCTCTTCTCCTATGGGATGAACTGTCAAATGGCAGTGGCCCCTCTTGACCCAGAATTTCCAGTAAATTTGTTCTTCTTCCCCACCCCCCAACATCCTTTTATTGGCAGGTTTCTATGCTAAACTTGTTTTGAGAGGTTTTAGAGCTTGATGACAACCATATCCTTTTACTGGAAGCTGCCATCATTCTTCCGGGATCAAGATATAAAAGAAACATGTTAGTCAGTCTGGAGTCTTTTCTTAGCAAAATCAATGCCCAGAGCTCTTTCTTACTATTTAAACCACCGAGCTATAGAGCTCCAGCCTACATCTTCCTGAGCAGCCTCCAGACCTCCCCTCCACTGGGCCCCAATTATTTGTGGAAAGGCATCTGGTAGTTGGGCGATTTGAGTCGCTGGGGAAGGTGGTGAACACTGGATGCAAGGAGATCAGTTCAGAATCAACCAGGTGAGCTCAGAACACCCAAGGAGGGTTCAAGCAAAGCCATCAGGGAGGGGCAAAGCAGCAGGACAAAGGAGTTAGAGGTTGGGGAGGAGGGAAGGTGGCAAGGAAGCCAAGCCTTGGGACTTGCATGGGTGAGAGAGCGCAGAAGTGTTTCCGTTCAGGTGCGAAATTCCGTCCTGCAGACAGATGGTCATGTGAATGTGGGACAGGGGATTGGACAGATGGAGCGATACGGATGCACTTCAACAAACAGCTGTCTGATCATCATTTATTCAATTGCCTACACCAAGCAACATGCCAGATGACAGGGACTCAGCAACACACGGGCCCTCTGCTCGGGGAGTCGAGAGTCTAGAGGGCACCGCAGAGGACATGTCTTAATCAAAGAACCACCGAAATGTTCAATTCAAACAGCAATAACACCTCTAAAGGAAAAGCATGGTGTTCTGTCAGAGTGTAGAAAAGGGAGCCCAATCTAGGTGGGAAGATCAGAAAAGGCTTCCTGGAAAAAAAGACATGTTTTTTTTCCCATGTGTTTTTTTTATTAATTATTTTTATCATCATATAATGTATTATTTGCCCCAGGGGGTACAGGTCTGTGAATCATCAGGCTTACACACTTCACAGCACTCACCATAGCACATACCCTCCCCAATGTCCATAACCCCACCACCCTCTCCATACCTCCCCCTCCCCCCAGCAACCCTCAGTTTGTTTTGTGAGTTTAAGAGTCTCTTATGGTTTGCCTCCTTCCAGATCTCATCTTGTTTCATTTTTTCCCTCCCTAACCTCCAAACCTCCCACTCTACCTCTCAAATTCCTCATATCAGGGAAATCATATGATAATTGTCTTTCTCTGATTGACTTATTTCACTAAGCATGATACCCTCTAGTTCCATCCACATCGTTGCAAATGGCAAGATTTCATTTCTTCTGATGGCTGCATAGTATCCCAGTGTGTGTGTGTGTGTGTGTGTGTATCACATCTTCTTTATCCATTCATCTGCTGATGGACATCTAGTTTCTTTCCATAGTTTGGCTATTGTAGACATTGCTGCTATAAACATTCAGGTGCACGTGCCCCCTCAGATCACTACGTTTGTATCTTTAGGGTAAATACCCAGTAGTGCGATTGCTAGGTCGTAGTGTAGCTCTATTTTCAACTTTTTGAGGAACCTCCATGCTGTTTTCCAGAGCGGTTGCACCAGCTTGCATTCCCACCAACAGTGTAGGAGGGTTCCCCTTTCTCCGCATCCTCGCCAACATCTATCATTTCCTGACTTGTTAATTTTAGCCATTCTGACTGGTGTGAGGTGGTATCTCATTGTGGTTTTGATTTGTATTTCCCTGATGCTGAGTGAAAAGGACATGTTTGATCTAAGACCAGAACGTTATTCACTAGTAATAGCAAACATGTATTGAGTGTCAACCTATCAGTTATGATGTCAAGGTCTTGACACATAATCTCTCAATGAATCATTGAAATAGCCCACTTAGGTGATAAGTTCAATAATTTTTCAAAGTCACGGAGTTCAGAAAATGTAGAAGTAGAATCCGAATCCACGGCCTGTATTCTCACTCCTTGATGGACTGATAGCTAGAGTTAGCCAGGTTGGGTGTGGGTGTGGAGGGGAAGAATAAGAGAGAGCGAGCGAGCGAGCGAGAGCACATGCAGCCTCCAGTCCAGGCAGCAGAAATGGCATGTGCAAAGGCCCTGAGGTGGGGACATTATGATAGATTTAAAGAAGTGAAAGAAAACATGTGTCTGGAGAATGGTGAGAAAGGTGACCAAAGAGTGCAAAAATGTGGCCTCAATGGGCAGGGGCCAAAGCATGCAGGGCCTGGTGTATTCAGTTAAGGACACTGATCTTCACGGGGGTTAACCACAGGAAGCCACTCAAGTGCTTCCAGCAGAGGAAGGAAGGTGCTCTCAGAGAGCGCTGGCTTACAGAGACCATCAGTGTACATTGAGGAGTGAACAGAGCTAAAGAATACACTTGACTAATTGGAACTTATCATCCCAGTGGTAATATCTCAAGGGGCTTTTAAATCAAAAATTAAATTAAGTTTGCTATGGCTTTGGGGTTATATATCTGTATCTATATCTTTGTATATAGTTGCACTATCTATATCATCTATAGCTATATTGTTGCACTAAGAATTGTTTTGAACATCGGCAATCAGCCTACTAGTGAGTGCTCCTTCTCAACTATTCTAGACAAATAGGAGTTTTCTTCATGAGGGTCTCCCGACTTCTATACGTGTAATTCTAGGAAGGAACAAAGGTATGCAGCTAGGCTTTTCCTATGTTAGGTATCATAACACATTCATCTAAATTTTAGATTTTGGGTCTTGGATTCAACAACTGTATCAGTCCCAAGTGCGAAACTATGTTATATCCTAGGGTGTACTACAATCTGCCAACAAACCCTGAAGAGTGACGAGTTTATTGTGTTTTCTTATTTTGAAAAATGAAATTATTACCATGGGGTCGATAATGTAGCTACACAGAAAGACATCCACAGCAGAGTCTAAAGCAGTGGCCACGGGTTTGCAGGCTGCAATTTGCTCAGTAATCTGTGGGGTAAGAAACACAGGAGAATTTTGAGCCATGCCCACAAAAATCCACAAGAATTAGATGTGCCATTTATTCTTGACCTGTTCTCACAAAAGGGATCTCTACACTGTCTCAGATACAGAGTTGTGAGCTGTTGGCCATAGATGAGCTCAACGATGTACACAAGTAGGCGCTCAAAAGCGAGATGCTGATTCTGTCTGAACTTGGGTCTCTGATTTCTGCACTTGTTACCCGGAACAGTAAGACCCACCCTGCCAGGCTCCTGAGAGAGTGCAGAAGTCCAGGTGTCTAGCTCAGGGTCTCAGTCTGAATTTCTCGCCTGACCCCTTTGAGATCTGACAAAGGATATGGGGAAAAAAATGGAAGTCTAATTAAACAATACTTATATTGTTTAGACTAGCGCTTGGCAAACTTTTTCTATAAAGGACCAGAGAGTCAATATTTTCAGCCTTCCAGCACTTGCTGGACTCTGCCACGGTATGGGGATAGCAGCCACAGATGATGAAGAAACGAGGATGTGGCTGTGCACCAATAAACTTGTGTTCCCAGACACAGCGCCACCTGCTGACCCCATTTCAGAAGACTGAAAACTATGAACTCATTAATGAAGTGACAATGATTTTTTATAACCAATTAAACTAATTTTATTTCTTTTTTTAGTTTAAATTCAATTAGCCAAACTATAGTACATCACTAGTTTCAGATGTAGCGTTCAACAATTCTTCAACTGTGTATACCACCCAGTGCTCATACAAGTTTAATGAATCACAAACAGATGCTCCAATCCCATTGACTTAAGGTAACTACATTCATTTAAAAAAACTTCTGAGTGCATACAATGAGCTAGATGTTAGCTCTCTGGTGCAGGGGTGTGTCCTATTTCTTTTCCTTTATGGGTAGGGGTTCACCTTCACCTTTTCTTCCACCTATACCTTACAAGGCAACCCATGTTAACGACCTCATTTTTTTTCAAGATTTTATTTATTTACTTGACAGAGATCACAAGTAGGCAGAGAGGCAGGCAGAGAGAGAGAGAGAGAGGAGGAAACAGGCTCCCCACGGAGCAGAGAGCCCGATGTGGGGCTCGATCTCAGGACCCTGGGGTCATGACATGAGCCAAAGGCAGAGGCTTAACCCACTGAGCCACCCAGGCGCCCTTAATGACCTCATTTTTACCAAACTCAGACAATCCTGTACACTCTCTTTCTAGGCTTTTTAACGGTTGGTTTTACAAAAAGTGGGGTAGGAGCCATATTTGGTATTTTTTCTGCATCTTATTTTTCTCTCTTATTTCTATCCTGTGAAAATCTCTCCTATTCCCCTGGTGTAACTCTGATCTACTTTGTACCAATGGCCAACTAATATACCCATGGTATGGCTCTTATATGACTTAACCATTCCTGTCCAGATTCACTTGGGTTTTTGGGCATTTGCTTCATATTCTCGGTATGAATGTGACCACACTGTGGTTCCTTCATCTGGTGGAGGAAACGCACAGCGTCGAGTGGCCATGGTGGCGATGATGATAGTGCATTTCTTCTGCCCCTACTCACCTGTGTGTGCATGCCCTTTGCCCAGCCCTGAGAAGACCCAGAGGTCTTCCCATCTGGGAGGCAGGAGGAGGTGTCAGCATAAACATCAGAAAGCTGAGCCTTGAAGGAGAACCAGGCTCAGGGCCCAAATGTTGGGGCCTGGAGGCGGGGACTGGGGAAGGGGAAATGACACAGAGAGAATCACATGGAGAAAGGTGAACATTTCAGAGAGTCAAGCAGTTGGGCGTGGCTGTAATATGGGGGTGGGGCAGCAAAGTGGGAAGAGATGGCCGGTAGTCTTGATTCATGCAGCCGAGGGCCAGGAATAGATATGAGACACTCGTCGCTGCACGGGGTAGTCTAAATTTTCCCAAGTCCCTAGGCTTCTCAAAGCCTGTCTTGGCTGGCAGCAAGTAGTCATGGAATTGAAGTAACTCTGCGGCAAGCATCCCCCCTCCCCCGGACCCTGCCCCCTTGGAATAACCCTCACAGGCAAGTGGACCCAAAGCCCAAGATAACAAAAGGCATTTTCCAAGCCACTAAACTCCATGGGTCGGTTGCTGGGAGCAGGATGCTGCCTTAAAACCACACTACTCCTAACTTTCTCTTCTAATGTATTCACAGAGACCCAACTGTTATGGACTGAATCAGGTCCCTCAAAAGTTCATGTGTTAAAGTCCTACCCCTTGGATTCTTGGAATGTGATTGGATTTGGAGGTAGGGTCTTTGAAGAGGCAGTTCATTTCAAATGAAGTCATTAGGGTGAGTCCTAATCCAATATAACTGGTGCCTTTGTAAAAGAAGAGAAAATTCGGGCACAGACATGCACAGAGGGATGACCATGTGAAGACACAGGGAGAAGATGGCCACCTACAAGCCAAGGAGAGAGGCCTCTGAAGAAACCCACCCTGCTGACACCTTGATCCTGGACTTTCAGTCTCCAGAATTGTGAAAAAACAAACTTCTGTACCTCAAGCCACCCCAAGTAGACTCATATAACAACTACCCGACAGGCTTGGAGGGGCCCAGGTCAGGAACACACCACCACTACAAAGAGAACTCACAGTTCACTGGGGAGACAGAGTCAAGTGTGGCAGGAACCCCCATAATGGTGAGCAAAGCAGCAGGGGGAAAAAGTGAGGGGTGTGTTCTCCAAGTCGGTGGGCAGGTCTGAGAAGGGGTCCAGTGTGGATGACACGTGCTGGGTCTTAGGACCCCCACTCCTCATGGTCCCCATGTTCAAGGTCCTTTGCTTATCTCCTACTCAATTACTAGGAATTCAACTTTATTTCCTCCTGATTTTATCCTAGAACATGACTGTTCTAACACATGGCCCTCTTACGTTCCTTAAAGATAAACTACTTACTGAGATCTTGACCCACTGCAGATAGTGTTCAAAGTATCCTATTATCGTGTTCCCATACTTTGTACTTTCCTGGAAAGAAATCAGAGAGTAGTAAAATCATTAAGAGGACTATCCCATACTCTCTGCGGCCACGTGGTGATGGGCTCACACTCACTTACTTCAACAATAACTGAGGAGATGCGAGTTTTGAGGAAGTCCTGAGCAGAATCCAGAGAGGAAAGAATATTGGCCACTTTCACCTGGAAAACACAGCAATGGACAGGGTATCAAGTGATGAAGGGATTTAATGAAATGGCATGTGGATACAAGTGCTGTTACCTGGGCCCCACACCACAGACTTGTTAGTTAAGAAGACCACAGAACCAGCCCAGCCCTCTGAGGGCAGGGAAATGAGAGGAGTATGTGACAAGCACTCACTCTGTTCCAGACACTGGGCCAAGCTCTTAATCCAAGTCACCTCATTAAGTCCAAGATTCCCCCACGTTATCCACAGTTTCCTTCACTAGGGGTCCAGGCGCAGATGATCCCCCTTCAGACGTATGTTAAGAAGGTCAATAGTAGCTAACCACATTCACTTAACTTCCTTTACAATATATTGTTTTAATTGTTCTATTTTATTATTATCATTGCTACCCTCTTGTTGTGCCTAATTTATCACTTCAACTTTATCAGAGCTGTGTATGTATGGAAAAAAAACGTAAGTATAATAGGGTTCAGTACCCCGTGGTTTCAAGCCTCCTCTGAATACATTCCCTAAGGATGGGGGTGGAGGGCCTCCGGTAAAACAGGCTGTCGGAAGGCATCGTGTTAGGTTACCTTCACAGAGGATGTAGCTGACCATGCTTGATGTCACCAGGCTGAGGACACAAAACCTGGGATTTGTACCTACGTATTTCACACAGATAAGAATCCCCACAAGGCAACTTGGGTCAAGAGCTGATTTCCACCCCAATTCGCCCCCACACTGGACCCTTGTGAAGGGCAAGGCCTAGCTGCACACCGTCACCCTGAACAAAGGAGGCATAGGACAGTAAGGGACCAGGGTGCAGTCCCCAGTCTGTCTCCAGCTCCCATTGCCATGGGACAAAGGTGATTAGAGGTACAGCAATGATCCTCAAGCAGAGTAAACCTACAAGAATAGTCTTTGAGGCACTCAGGGTCTTGGTATATCAATCAAGTAGCAGGCTCAGTGTTGCCCAGCGAGCATACCAGCTACAAATGAAGGAGCTCACGGTTCATGGGAAGACCCATGTGGCAAGAAGCCCTGTGACAAAGGTCTGCAAAGGCAGCTGTGAGGAAAGCGCAAGGAAGACCATGGAGTTTTCCGTTGTCGCTGACATCCCAAACCTCTCATGGGCAGCTTACTCTGCTCAGTAAGGAAATATTTTCTGAGTTGCCTATTGGCTTTGAGGATACAAGATGCACACAGTACAGCCACAAAGCTCAATTTCTGCTGTGGGGGTGTCTGTGGTCCAAGGGAGACCCCTGTGGTCCTGAGTGCTGATACCTTCCTAGGCCTGGCTTCTCACAGGATGCGGACTTATTCTTGGGGTGTGGGGCATACATCCCCACCCCATGATGACAGGTCTGGCCACATCGTGTCACTTGCTCTGGGCCAACAGAACATAGGCAGAATGGCAGTGTGCTGGTTCTAAGCAGTCACTGAAAGGGCAGCCTGTTTCCGTTCACCCTCTGATTGCCTGACCTCTACCTAGAGGAGATGGGGTGGCCCAGACAGGAGTTGCTCCTTCAGGGTGGGTCTCTGGGTAGGCAGATGGGTGCAGAAGCCCGCCCTGGACCCAATAGTGGGAATGCCTTTGTGGTCAGTAGCCACTGGATTCTGCAGGCAGCGTTGTCTCAGTAACAGTGACTGTGCATCACGCATCAAGACACAGCTTTTGCCTGTGTGTCCAACAGGGCACCAAGGTGAGACATATTTGCAGAGAGCAAGTGGTAGGAAAACCCAGTTTGGCATTCAAAATGAGCAGATAACCAAGCCCTTTTTTTTTTTAAAATAAACATAAATACTTGTAAAAACAACATCTCTGAGAGTCTGCGTGTGCTTTTACGACAAGACTCTCCCCCACCCCACCCCACCCCACCAGGACAGGAAAGGAAAATAAGTCCTTACCCTCAATCCACTGCTTTTGAGTTGAAGTTCCTTGATGCTTTGGTAGATAGTGCTCTGGTGAACAAACATACACGATATTTTCCAACTTAGGACATGAAACAGCAACGTCACATGCCTGTGTCTCCTCACCCCCCACCCCCCCACTGTCAGCCAGCCATCAGATCTGACTTTACTCTGTAATGGTTTCATTCTATAAAAAACAGCAGATGCAAGTAACGATGGCTCTGGTGTCAGGAAAGCTCAAGAAGGAAATTGGGATATGTCTTCTAGAGCATCATGCCCCATGCAAGGTGTCCAAAAAACCTCATTGAGTCAGGTATGCTCAACCTGGCAGGAACTACTCAAAAGAAATTCCGCCCAAACTGCCCAGAGTAGTTTAATCTGAATGGTTTAGATCAGGGAGTGGTAAAAATAAAGATCAGATAGTAAATATTTTAGGCTTTGTGCACCATACCCTGTTCAAAGCACTCAACTTGGTAATTTTAATTTATTTTAATTTAATTTAATTTTAAACTTTGCCCTTTTAGCTGAAAGCAGCCATAAGTCATCTGTAAATAAAATGGCATGGCTGTGTTCCAATAAAACTTCATTTATAAAAACAAGCAAAAGGCTGGATTTGGCCCACAAATTGTAGTTTTGGGGGCCATAGTTTCCTAACCCCTGGTTTAGATTTTAGGTCACATGTACAGAGCTATTTGCCTGTTTGCAGATGGGTTGCCTCAGCTCTGAAACCGCCGATGAGTCTTATGTCTCCTTGAAGGAAAGCATTTAAGAAACAGGGAAAACCCAGCTTAAAATTTTAGCAAATCTGTGCTAGGCATATACAAGGACAGCAGAAAATTGGCATGAGCGTAGCATACAACAATCAGAAAATTCAGTTTTCTTTGTGAATATGCTAATGAGTTAGAAAGTCAGAAGGGAAAAAGAGATACAGAAAGAGAGAGATGGTAAAACTCATTCTAGAAGGTTCCACAATCGAAGTCAAGTGGACTGATCTGCTTCTCCAAACCTGAGCAAGCTGACTCTGTAACAGGTTTCCCACACACGTGTAATAATAATTCCTCCCGTTTACCGAGTCTCTCTGGGACACCAGCCCCTGCATCTCCAGGAACCAGGTGACCGCAGGGCAGGATCCATTCCCACCCTTTTCTAATGAGAGATGGAAAGCCCTAAGACTTTGGAGGCAAAAGCAGGACCTGAAATCAGCTCTCCCTGACTCCAGAGCCCATGTCCTTTCTCTGCTACAAACTACGTTTCTGGAATTTGGGGAAAGAAGCCAGAAGGCAGCAAGTAGAAAAAGATAGGGGAAGTCAGAACAGAGGCTATGAGAGGAGAAAGGAAACATCGCCCATCAGATCAGTGAACAGTACTAAACAAGGCAGAGAGAAAAGGACTTACCCTTGCCTTTCCATATTTCTTGGCAGGGTTTGGAGAAAAAGAATTTGAGAATAAGTAAGTGTGAGTGAGTCCAGGGCAAAGCCAGCAGCTCTCCAGTGAGGTGCCTGGCTTCCAGGGGCCTGTTGAAGGCCAAGGGAACCAGAGCATGGTGTGTGGGCCAACCCCAGAGTTAATCTACCTGGTCACAGGCAAGTGGAAAAGGCAAGAAGATAAAGCACGAAAGGAGTGGTGACAATTGAGAATATGTCTTTTTTGAAACCCAGCTGTTATCATTTATTTTATTTTTTTAAGATTTATTTTATTTATTTCAGAGAGAAAGAGAGAGAGAGAGAGAGAGAGAGCAAGTGTGGAGGGGAGGGCAAGCAGACTCCCTGCAGAGCTCAGAGGCTGAATTGGGGCTCCATCTCACGACTCTGAGATCAAGACCTGAGCTGAAATCAAGAGTCAGATGCTCAACCCACTGAGCCACTCAGGTGCCCCTGTTATTTGTAACATAGTTCAGTTTCTTAGCCTGAGGCCAGCTGGATTTGACCCACGTGTGCGATGCATATACTTCATTAGTCTAAATGAAAGCCAGCCAGTGAGATGGGCTTTTGCTCTGGTCCCGGGGAAACCCCAGAGGTTGTGGGTTGTTACCATTGACTGTTCCAAAGGAATGACTTGGCCACGGTGAATTGTTCTAATAGTTTGTGCATTATTTTTCAGGGACTGTTTCAAACTTCCTTGGGGCTACAAGGAGAACAAAATAAACAAAGATCAACACCATCCTTCCAGACTCTGGAGCACTCTCTCTAATAGCATGAGCTCAGGACAGGGTAGTTGTGACAAGCTTATAGCCCTCCTTGCACGCTTATGGGTATGGGGACTGCCAGGAAGGGCATCGCCAAGACACCCTATCTTGAATGACAGAATTATGAACTCTCAGTGGCCACTCAATGCCATGAGGCTTTCCTGAGTGCTGGAGGCTGTGCTCTCTTTTTCACGTCACCATCACAGAGCTGCTATAAAGCCCAATTTCCAGCAGCTGTATCCCCATTTTACTGATGAAAAACCCAAGCTCAACTTAACCCACACTTAAATAGTGTTTAACATATAAATGTGTAACAATTTTATTGCTCCCATTTTACAGACTCGGAAACTAAGGCACAGAGGGGTGAAATATTTCATCCAAGTTCTTATCATTAGGAAGTGTCTGAGTCAGGATTAAATCCCAGTCTTCCTCCAGAGCCCAGGCTCCTCTTCCCCATGATCTCTTGCTTCTTGAAAGGGATTCATTTGAGCCATTTAGTCACCAACCAGCAGGGGAAGTAAAGAACGGAAGTTTGCAGGGCTTGGCTGATGTCTTTTCCTTCCCTTATCCTCTTGTTACTGGTGACGCAAAGCACCAAATGGAATCTTCTCCTGTTCCCTACATTTCGAGAAAAATGTGTGTGCACATGCACCTGCGTGCACACGTGGTTAGTGGTAGAGGGGTTGATGGGTGTGAAAGCAGAGATAGTTCTAAAGCAGTGAGAGCTCCACTACCATGAGCAGAGGTCGGGGGCAGCTCCGGGCACCCTGACACCTCCTTGGAACCATTCACGTGCTCACAGACTTCTGGGCCACACAGCCATGGCAGCTGGTGGGAAGTCTTGACATGCCCAAGAGAGAGGCATTTTTAACCAAAGGTTACTTGTGGTATAGGAAGTTAAGAATAGTATGGACATATGACATCTCTAACGATTACAGCACTTAGAACTTGACTATTTGAACTCACCAAATGGTCAGCTTTTGCTTCTAGATCACTTGCAAAGGCTAAAAGATTCACTTTGGTGGGAGCTTTACCCATCTACAAAAGAGGGAGAAAGAAAACCGTGTCACGGCTGTGGGATTTTTTAAGCCTTAACAATATCTAATAGACAACAGAGTGAATTATGCTCCATAAAATAAGGCTGGAAACTCTTACATAGGTGACAACAGCTGCACTCTTATTTATACATGTAAAATCATATTATTTTTATTCAACTACATGATCCAACCATAAAAAGAAATCAAGTACTGATCTATGCTATAATGGAGATGACTCTCAAAAACTTTAGGTTACATGAAAGGGAAGCAGTAAAGACCATTAAACACAGAAGGTCACATGTTGTATGATTCTGCTCATATGACATATCCAGGATCGGTAAATTTATAGGAGCAGAACATAGATTAGTATTTGCCAGGCCTGGGAGGTGGGGGAAGGGGAACAACTATGTAAGGGGAATGAGGCTTCATTTTTGGGCGATTACGATGTTTTAGAACTGCATAGAAGCGGTAGTTGAGCAACATTGTGATTGTACTACAAGCTAATGAATTGCTCACTTTATTTTCTAAATTTTTAATTATATCTTAAAGATTTTATTTTTAAGTAATCTTTCCACCCTTTGTGGAGCTGGAACTCACGACCCTGAGATCAAGTCGCATGCTCTACTGACTTTGGTTTTTTTTTTTTTAAGATTTTATTTATTGGGGCGCCTGGGTGGCTCAGTGGGTTAAAGCCTCTGCTTTCGGCTCAGGTCATGATCCCAGGGTCCTGGGATCGAGCCCCACATCGGGCTCTCTGCTCCACGGAGAGCCTGCTTCCTCCTCTCTCTCCCTGCCTGCCTCTCTTGCCTACTTGTAATCTCTGTCTGTCAAATAAATAAATAAAATCTCAAAAAAAAAAAAAAGATTTTATTTATTGATGAGGGAGAGAGAGCGCCCAGGAGCGGAGTGAAGGGCAGAGGGAGAAGTGGGCTCTAAGCTGAGCAGGGAGCCCGATGCAGGACTCAGTCCCAGGACTCCAGGGAGCTAGCCAGGAACCCCTGAATTGCTCACTTTAACATAGTTCATTTATGTTATGTAAATTTCATCTCAATAATAAAAAAAGGAAAGAAAAACAAAACAAAACAGAGGTATCTGCTGTTATCTTTTCCCCTCAAAGATCAAGCGTGAACGCACGGCCACACCTCAGCCAAGTAGACGTTATAGTCTACGGTGTCTATTCCCGAAGAGCTGAAGTTCATCAGGTTTTTTCTCCCTGCTGCGTCCAGCAGCACAATATTGTCAATATTTACATTCAGATTTTTTAAATCACTGCTTATGTTTCCAGCATGCTGCATGATGAAAAGAAAAGTTATAGGTAAGCCCATTCTTCAAGAATGCCACATACTTTCACACATTAAAAGAGCAATGACACAAGACAAAAAAACCACAGATGAGCATTGACTGGCATTTCTTCCTGGTACTCTTCTCTCCCCTCCCACTCCTTCCCTGCATCCCTGCCTCCTTCCTTATGCCCCACGCCAAGCACTGTGTGAGGAACTGGGATGCAGAGCAAAATAATATTCCATCTCAGCCCTCAAAGTCCTCAAAGGAGGAGGCAGTGTCATAATAAAGGCACACGAACTGCATCAGGACCCCAGGGGCAGGGAAGAGTCTGCCCAGGTCAGGGTCCTAGACAGGGCAATGGAGAGGAGGTGGCATCTGAATGGGTCTGGACAAATAGAGATTTTGAAAGGGGTCAGGCAGGCTGTATCCCAGGGGAAGGAGGCAGCATGCCCTGGACTTGCATAGTGAGGACACTTGAGATCACGGGGATATGGCTGGTGACTTGGGGTTGTCCTAAGAGGCAATCAGCGTGTAGTGCCTGAGTGTCCCGAGCACTCTGTTTCTGGTGCACAGAGAACACGACCCACAGCATGATGCCAAATCAGCAGAGGGCATCTGGCAAGGGCTTGAATTATACTTATATAGACATGCAAGGAGTATTTAGGGAGGATAACCAACACAAGACAAAATACAATACAATGCAAAATTTGTATTCAGCTTTTAAATAAACCCCTTCCTATCCCAAAACTGTCAGGCCATCATGGTCTCCTGGTGCCTCTGAAAGCCTTCTGTGATGTCTCAGTGCGCAAGCTGTGAGGTTTAGCCTCTTTTCTTGGTATCCCTTGGTATCTTCTTCCATTGGGAAGCCCAGAAGAAGGAAGGCTCCTTACGTTTTTTTCCTATGAGATGACCAAAAGGCCTCCAGGTATGGGAAGGGGGTCAGCCTAGGTTCATGGTACCCTAGGCCTGACCAGCTGAAACTCTCTTGCTCCTCCTCCTGTCCAGTATGCTCTTGAGTGGGCTCTCCTCAGAGTCTTCAGGCTCACAACTTAGGGGGATGGGCTCAGGTGAAGGAGCAGGAGGAAGTCATTCCCTTCTATCAGCGCCCATGGCTGTTGACATGCTGTCTTGCTGAGGGCCAGAGGAGCTCCGCAGAGGCCCCTTGGAGTCCTGGGGCCACAGCCATGATGCCCAAGGGGCAATAACTGTGTGGGACGGAGTTCTGGGTGCCCAGTTCCCTCCTCAGGGACGGGGCCCAAAAAGGTGGCCAGTGTTGGAGAGCCAATATCCCTGGGGCTTTGTTCCTCTAAGGACACTGACGCACAGCAAGATAGGATCTTCCCACGTCAGAGCACTGGAGTAGTCAACTAGAGAAACTCAGGCCTCAAGAAAGACAATAGTTTGAGGGGGTGAGGAAAATGATGTGGAATTAGACAGAAGCGAGTGTTTCACAATCTTGTGAGTGTACTAAATGTCGCTTTTAGATGGTGAATTTTATCTTGTGTGAATTTCACCTCAGTGAAAAAAAAGAAGAAGGCAACTGAATTGACTAAAGACATAATGTCCATTTCCTGGCTGGCTCTAATTCCTTACCTCCTGAATGTTGAGATGCTCACTGATATTGTAGGTGTTCTCAAGCTTAAGCGTAGTATAGATGCCCTTATTTTCTTTGCAGTCGCTGTGGGAATAAACAGAGAAATCATGATCTAGAAAGGCAGCCGTACCTACCTCTGTCCCTTGCTACGGACGGAGAGAGGGAGGTTCACTGTTTATCTTTTGTTTTGTCTAAATCTGCACACAGAGAAGTGGCTTCTGAGTGCTGACACAGGAGGAAGTCTCTCCCTGTGCCTGCTGTTCCAGACTTCGTTCCCTGCTTTGCTTAATGTCCCGACTTTGCACCATATACAGTAAGACTGGTAAATCATCCTTCTGTCTATCTCCTTTGTGTTTTTTCTAGTGCTGTGAGGGATCACAAGTTCACAAATAGGGAAGAAATAAATTCTCATAACAAAAAACAAATAAAAAATAATACCACCTGTGTGTTACAGAGAGTATCATGGGCTTTATTAAAAGATTTTATCAAACCCCTGCCAGACCACTTGTCTCCATATTCCAAGGTTGAGCTTCACTTACTAAGCATATGGTTGGATGTATATTTTAAGGGCAGGCTGGAGATAGGGAAGGGGCCACACCTATATCCAGATGGTCAGTACACCTAACTTGGCTTCACCTCTCTGTGCTTCTCTAAAATGTAAAATGACTCCTTGACTGAGCTAAGAAGGGCAAGCTCATCTGATGCATGTCCCTGTCGCTGGGACAGCCACTTCCTGGGGGTGCCTCTTCCTTGTCCAGTCACCAAAGCCTTCTAGACCTGAGGGATGCCTGGGAGAAGCCACTTTCCCACAGCCCTAGGAGGTGTGAGACTCCTCTCCAGGAAATCCCCAGCTGGTTGGTGTTGTTGGAATGGAGAGCTTGAAACACTAGCCATGAGGGGTAAGGCTGCAGAATTCTGTAGGAGCAAGAGTCACAAAGAGCTGGCAGGCCGGGCCAAGGCCAAGAAGATCGGCTTTGTCCTTTCAGGCCAAGGGTGGTTTAACTGTGCACAGCAACTCCAACTGACTGATAATATCTGCCTACAACATGCTGTGGAGAAGATCCTGAGACTCTTCTGACTATGAACAAGACCACAGTTGACTACCAAGGTTTACCACGAAGGCCATTCATCTGCTGTCTCTGCTAGAGGAGCGTCTGAACCCTACTGAACAAAGAGGAAGTAAAACTGCCCAAGGTCCCCACAGCCTGATCCCTAATCATAGAGTCAAGACTGGAGTCCGTCTGTCAGCTGCTTCACTGTTAGCATGTCTGAGATCTGGACCCATCTGCTAACTTCTTATTATATGGCATTTACTTGGTGCAGCGTGATTCCTGTATAAAGAGTTTTCAAAGGGTCTCGTTAACACATCTTAGGGTCACCTTAACCAGCAAGGTCTAGTGCATACTGGATGGGGGACCTTGAGACATCACCATGCCAAAGTCTAGAAGGCTTTCAGGAGAAGGATTTTCTTTTTGGTCTTATTTCCACTATCTCTTGGTGAAGACAATAGAACAGCTGGTCTTATCAAGCTTAAAGACACTGTGAAAGCAAAATTCTCATTCTGGAACAACATTTTCAGTACCCAAAAAATACATAATGTTATTAATTCTACCTGTAAACTTGTTCAAAAGTGAGATTAATATCCGGGTTGTTAAACACCATGCCAGAGAGATAGTATTTCCAATTCTCATTTAGTAAATATGGTGTGTCCAAAATCTAGAACAAATTGAAAAAAGCTTTTTAAAAAGAGATACTTTTACTCAAGTACACATACATATAATAAAATATTCTGTTAAATGGATTTTGGGGATTTTGAAGATCATGGTTTTCTTTATTGGTCTCCAATTTAAAATGGGAAAATAATAGTGTGATAAGAATAAACTGACGACAGGGTAGCATCAATAAGAATTAGTGAGCTACTTTTTTTGGGAGAACACTTCACTTAGTAAGACAAGTACATTAGAAATGGGAGAATTGACAACTTGATTCGGAATAGCCTATAGAGAGCCATAAAGCAGTTGGTTTTTTTTTTTACTTTTTAAATTATTTATTTATTTTAGAGAGAAGAGAGAGGGCACGTGAAGGTGGGGTGTGGAGGCAGAGAATCTTCAAGCAGACTCCCTGCTGAGTGCAGAGCCCAACAAGGGCTTGGTCCCATGACCCAGGAGATGACCTGAGCTGAAACCAAGAACCAAATACTTAATCAACTGAGTCACCAGGCATCCTTACAATATAGTATTATTAACTATGGTCACCATTCTGTGTATTATGTCCCCATGCCTTATTTATCTTATAACTAGGAGTCTGTACCTTTTGACCACCTTTACCCATTTCACACCCCTCCCTTCATCCTTTGACAACCACCAATCTGTTTCTTCGAGTCTGGGTTTTTTAGATTCCACATATAAGTGAGATTATATGGTATTTGTCTCACATTTCATGTAGCAGAAGTGTTTTTTGCTACTTTTCTGTAGACAAAATGAATTAAAACTTGCTTGCTTTCTCACTTAACATCATATATTGAAGATGGCTAATGTGTCATATGTAATATCATCTATATTAAGATGAGCTCATTAGTACATGACCACATATATGCTTGAGGAATGTAAGCTTCAAAATATCCCCTATTTTATGGCATCTGGGTGGCACAGTTGGTTAAGCAGTTGACTTTTGGTTTCGGCTCAGGTCATGATCTCAGGGTCATGAGATCAAGCTTGGCGTCCAGCTCTGTACTCAGCGTAGAGTTGGCTTAGGATTCTCTTTCCCTCTCCCTCTGCCCTCCTGCTACTGCTCATGCTCTCTCTCCCAAATAAATAAATAAATCTTTCAAAAGGAAATCCCTACTTTTTTTTTTAAAAGAATTCCTTTTAAAATAATTTTTAGCAATTTATTTTATTTTATTTTAGCAATTCTTTTAAGAGAATTTTTAGCAATTTAACACAGCATGGAAGATAATGAAGTCCGGTTTGATGTATCACTATTATTTTTTATGAAGAGCCCAAATGGACATAATTTAACACATTAACACTCCCAATTTAATTTTCCTCAATCAACTGAATAATTAAAATACCATGACAACTGGTTACCTTCATAGTCACTCACCAATTTTCATAACAGATCTGAGGTGAAAGAGCATACATAATAAAACAGCAAAACAGAAATAATCTTTTGAGAACCAGAATCTGGAGAAGAGCACCAGAAAGCCAGAGTGACAAGAGTGCCACACAGACCCAGACATCCTCATTAATTAATGACGCTGAACTGAGAGGTGGTCCCATAGAATCCACAGGACTGAGTTTCAGAGGGAGAAGGTGGAGCCTGAATTCATTTCCCAACAGCCTCTTCGGATGGCCTCCAGGGACCACACTCAGCCATGAGATGTAGAATTTTTCAATGTCTTTCACTTAAATTGAAAGCCTCAAAACATGGGCATGGGCAACTGTCATTTGAGAAACCCTTTAAAATGTCAGAAGCCTTCTGGGCTACCCCACCTTGGGAATTCCCCCCACCCCCACCCCATCACAGTCCGCATCAATGAGCAGGCCTTAACTTCTGGTGCTCATTTTACTTGACATTCGAAAAACAATACTATTTTTTTTTTTTTTTTTGCTCTGACAAATAGAAGGAATCTTAGTTTACTGAATAAAACCCAAAATGCTCATCTTTTTGCCCCCACAAGGTATGGGGAAATCAGTTTCCACTCAAGCCCTTTCCGCAGCAGGCTGGAAGCCATCCTCACCTGGAATAACTTCCCGTTTTGATATGGCTCACAAACCAGTTTTTCCATGTTTCCACCAATGATAAACGTGAGAACGACGATGGTCATCAGTATCCAACAAAAGAGGAAACTGACTCCAACCCCGCTGGAAACCAAAACCAAAATAAAACAGAAATGAAGTCTGGAATTCTACAGTAAATTATTCAACATTCAGGGGTGCCTAGCTGACTCCTTTGGTAAAGCATGTGACTCTTGATCTTGGGGTCATGAGTTTAAGACCCAAACTGGATGTAAAAATTACTTAAAAAAAAAAAACAAAAACCTACAGGTCCAGTATTACCTACCAGTACCTACTAATCCTACCTACGCAGTGTAGGAAAAGGACCTAGAGTCTTTGCTTTGTGCAGGTGAAGTGAGCCCACCTGCTCCAGACTGGAGCCAGGAAACGGTAAGCACCGTGACCTTCCAGTCCCAGTCATATATTTAGGGAATGCTCTGACTTAGTCTCTGGTCTCTTTGCAGCCCAGCACCATGATTCAGACATTGCCTCTGGAGTCAGGTGAGTGAATCTGGCCTTCTGCATGGGACGCATTGAGTGGGGAGGTTCCGAGGCAGGAAATGTACCGTGGGGAGTTTGAGAGGGGCCAACGTGGTTCTGCGTGCAGAGGGAGGGCTGAGAGCGGCATGAACACAGCTCAGGAGGCGGGCAGGGGTGCACGGGTGCAGGGGTGCAGGGGACGGGGCCTGGCTGGTCCAGGAAGGGGAAGCTGCTGAGGGCTCAGCAGCATAGAAAGAGCATAACCCCGTTCTCTCTGAGGAAGAACATTCTTGTCAGAGCATGCAGGACAGGAGGGACAGAGGCCCGCGTGGATGGGGCTACCACTGAGGAGGCTGCCGTCTGTCCTGGGGGGGGTGGGATGTGGCTGGAGGCAGCGGACAGAGAGATGGTACACAAGAGATGGACACAGCAGGATGTGTAGGGGATTCTAGGCAAGAGAAGGAGAGGAAGGGCCCCGGGTGATGCCAGGGCTGGTCAGCAGGGAAAGGAGACACTGGTGCTCAGAAAAGGAAGAGTGGGTGGGATCTGGTCCTGCTCCCCGTGAGATGAGGTGTGGTGCCGGAGGGGAGTCGGCTGTGTGCAGAGCGCACATGTCTGGGTTACAGGCTGGCACGAGGCAATCAGCTGCTTAGAAGTGACCACTGGTCCTTGGGGCTGGGACTGGAGGGAGAGGCAGCCTGGGCCCTGGCCTGGGAGACTGTGCTGCTTGAGGAGCGGTGGTGGGAGGGCAGCTAGTGAATAAGAAGGTCAGGGAGAGTTGCAGTGTGGGAACGAAAGCACTAGGGCACGGGGTCACGAAGGGAAAACAAAGGGGAGTCCGCAGTGGGTAGGGAGCACAGGGGACCCAATCACTGCAGGGAGGGCACATTCCAGGGAACTACTGGAAGTCCCCTGGCAGGAAGCCTGGAGGCCACTGCTGACCAGAGGGCAGGGGAGTGGCCCGCAGGGCAGGGAGTAAGAAAACAGCAAATATCATTATTTCTAGACATCTTCTGGGGGGGGTGTTGAGAGGGAAGAAGTGGTGTTAGGAAGTTTTCTGTTGTCCAGTTTCAAGAGGGAAGAAAGCAGAATGTGTTTAAGTGCTGAGAAGCCAGGCTAGGAGAGGGGAAGAGAATGAGAATGCAGGAGAGGGAGGGCGAATCCAGGGCACCTTCAGGGCGGTGCGCAGGGATGGGAGGGGAACAGCAGGTGGGAGGGGCCAGAAGGCAGACATCCTTCTGGTCAAGGAACTGCATGTGTCATGGATGCAGGGGTGCTGGAGTTTTGAGAAGGTGTGTGATGGCTTTTACTTTCTCTGTGAAGAAGGAAGTCCAGCCTTCTGCTAAGAGAAGGGGAAAACAAGGAGGATGGATATATGAGTGGAAAAAGCCTTTGCAGAAGGAAGGGAGGGGGAGAGGGAGTGAGGGAGGGAGGAAGAAAGAAGGAAATGGGGAGGTAAGACAGGGGAACTTGTAGAGCTCTGAAGGATCCATTTGAGGTGGGGGGTCATAATTTTGTAGGGATGCCAATGTGCCCCCTTGTGTGACCTTTCTCTAGGGTGCTCAGTTACTTGGGTGTAGACACAGACAAAGCAGACTCTTGACTGAGTCTAGGTAGAACAGCCAGATCATAACAGATGATGTACCATCACCAGTACAAACGGGAAGGAGCCTCAGAAGTGTGTAGGCTGGTGGACTTAAAGACACAGCCTCGCTTCCTGAGGGCGGGATTCTGCCCAGTGCACACACTTAAGGTATAATTACAAATATTTGCCTGGTGTTGCTGAAATAAATAGCAAGATATGTTCACTGCAGGGGCCTCTGTCAGCCTGAGTTTCTCTGACCTGAAAGGCTTTGGAGTCAGGGAGCGCATAGGGAAGGGGAACACATGTGAAGCAAAAGCCAGTCACCGTGGTTTTAACCGTGTGCCCGAGCATGGGCGGGCATCAGAGTTACAGAAATCATCCAAACCTTCAATGGACACTTCAGACCAACACAGCTTCTCTTAAGAGCTTATTGTTAGCATTCCCAGACTTGGTTTTCCAAAAATGCCTCTATCTAGAAAAGGGACACACCACCACCCAAGGCCCGTCACTCAGAGAAGAATGGCTGAGAAGAATGTGCTTAAAGTGTTGTAGAGGAGGAGGAGAAGGAGAAGTAAAACAAGTACAAGAAAAATAACAGGCAACAAAGACCATCTGTGGCCAGCGGAAGTGAAAATATTTGTTATCTGGACCTTTATAGGAATGTGTGCTGACTCCTGACCTACATGGTTAGTGACACGTGCGTGACCTCAGGAGCCCTAGTCAAACCTCTTCAGGACTTCGCTCAGCCACCGAGGGTAGCCAACCTCGTTCCATTTCAGTGACCTCCGGATCTCCCGCTCCTTGGCGGCTGACGTTAGTGTCATCCCCAGTGCCTCACGATTATAACTAAATGTGCAAAAATACGGCTTGTGATGCTTTGTCTGTAGTTGGGTCCTACTTAAAGTCATTCCCTAGGGTGGGAATGACTTGGCCAAGGCGGTTGTTGTGTTTTTAGGGTCCTTGCTAAAGGTCCTTGCTCCAGTCCTTTCTCAACTTGCCACCAGTGCGGCCCATCTGGTGACAACTGTGGCTACGCCGGGTATTAGCTTCTCTTCAAAGCTCCGGAAAATCTGAGCATGGTTTCCAACAGCTAAAACTGGAAGTTTCACAGTGCACGTCAGTATAAGAGACAGTTTTCTTGCTGCCTGGGTGAGTTTTCCCTCCCTCGGGGGAGACCGTGCATGGGCCTTGGAGACAGATGTACGCTCCCTGCTGTATCCCATCCGGTCCCTAATATGTTCCCTGGACCTTTAGAAGACACAAGGATCAGAGCAGAGTCAGGGCTCTCTGCCTCTCCTCCCCCCTGATCTTTCACTAGGAGCCCCAGGGGGACAAGGATTCTTGGTTGGTTTTTGAAGAGACCACGTTCTTCAACATATGGTGTCACTGTTTTTAAGGACAGGTGGTCTTGTGGTTACAGCTGAACAAAATATACTCTTTCTGGTTCCTACAGGCAAATAAACGGTTTTTAAGAAGAAATTACATTTTTCTAATTGGTTTGACTAGACCAACTATACTTGTATCACTTTCCCCCTTCACAATTACCCAGTTGTTTGCCAGATGTCTCAGGAGATGGAAGGGCCTGCCAAAGGCAAATTCCATCCCGAGGGGTGGGCGACCACAGAGCCCACAACCATCTTCAGGCTGCAGGCCACCTGAAATGCATCTGATCAACCTTTTCCCTATAGTGTGATAAAGCCCATTGTTCCCAAGCCCCGGGCTTCCGTGTGACTTTGTCTCTTTAGAGATTCCTTAGTCGGCAGAGGTGAGAATTATACCCAAACTGAAATAATTTTAGTCTCCCTCCAATGGCTCATCACTCCCCTGCTTCTTTCTTCTTTGAAGAAAGTAGCACATATTTTGGTTTTGTCCCTTCAAAATGTTCAAATAGAATTTTACAGTAAATGCACCTGTTCAGAGCAATGTACTTTCTCCCATCAAGCAGTAAAAAAGGTGGGATATGTTGACTCATCACAAAACACTGACAAAACAGCCAAGTACGAGGATTAGTAAAATCTGAACATTAAACTCATTTTCTATCTGTAACTGAGTACACCGGAAGAAAAAGTCAGGGCAATATACTGCTCCTTGCTGCATTAATTTAAGTGTAGGCATGTGAGAAAATGGGCTTTTCCACGCATGGAGCTCTGTTCAGTTTTGTGCAATTTTGGCAGATTCCCGTGTTGTTAGCTTTAAGGTTGTTTGTAAGACTAGTGTGTCCTCAGGCAGCTCTTTCTGCCCATGGGTCCTGTCTCCATGCTTTAATAAAACCACTTTTTTAATGGGGCGCCTGTGTGGCTCAGATGGTTAAGCATTTACCTTCGGCTCAGGTCATGATCTCTGGGTTCTGGAACTGAGCCCCACATCGGGCTCCCAGCTCAGCAGGGAGTCTGCTTCTCCCTCTCCCTCTGCCTCTCCCCCTGCTTGTGTGCTCTCTCACTCTAATGAATAAATAAGATTTTAAAAAAAACCAACAACAATCTTTTTTGCACCACCACCACCGCCAACAAAAACAACAACAACAAAAAACCCACAAAAGGCTCTTGTGCTACATTAATGCTAAGAAAGGCTTGTACTATACAGGAGGTAACATGTTTGATGGAAAGGCCATACCATCATGGCTCATCAATCTGATTAATTCTGTAGCGACCCAGTGTTTGGAAAAGCACATTAATGCAGGATACTTGCTTGCCTGATTCTCTCAGCCTGGTACTAGTGATGTAGGCTGAGATGAGAGAGTGTGGCTGAGGTTTTGAGTCTCCATTGCTCCAGGGACTTGTTCTAAACCTTTACCTTCCTCTTTGAGCCCCATCACGCTCCCTGCCGCTGATTCTCGAGGTTCAGAGTGGAAAAGAATCTGTCAACTTGGAAGCCACACAGCTTCCTCTCTGGGACACATTCAAAGCTTCTATCTCTGCTTCCTACTTCACATTTCTGGCCCAACTGCATTCACAGCCAGCTCATGCCCCACGTGCTTTGTCCTACCCTGGTAGAGGAAGGGTTTTTTGCTTGCTTGTTTGTTTCAGAACAATGAACTTGGATATGAATATCTTGGAAGCAGGCACAAATGCTCGTCGCTGGCACCCCACACCTTCTCTTATCACTGATTGAGGCTTCGTGTCTAAATCCTAAGGGTGCTGGGTCGGCAATCTCTTTGCTAAATCGAGTTTCCAGAGTTTCAGAGTACACAAGCTAACGATACTGTTGACCACAGAGAACAGTGCCTAAGACCAGAACAATCCTCAGCAAGTTTCTGGTGAATAAATGGATGGAGGGAGCGAGGAAAGGACGTAAGGAGAGAGAGAGAAAATACAATGGGAATCAAGATGGTAAGCTTAGAAATAATTTCGCTACAGAGGGAGCCCACCATATAGAAACATGGTGTTTATGCCTGTCTATCAAAAGTCTAACAATTTCGAGTTTTCTTTTATTTTTTTACCTGTGGTGGGATTTCCCACGCTGACAGAAGCACAAACACAACAGGCCGCCCACTCCACTGGAACCCAGAACACTTAGCCCAGAGGCCACCGGCTTCGTGTCATCTGTTCTTTTCCCTGCATTTCCACCACCCCTCGCCCCCAGCCCTCTGATGGGGCAAGGAAGAGCAAACACTCACACCATGAGGAAGATGCCCCCCGTGTTCGAGACGCAGCCTCGTTCAGTTGGGGTGGAATGGCGGTCGTAGCCACACGTGCCACACATCAAGCCCAGGTAATAAAAAACCGCCACGAGGGTCAGCAAACAGCAGACAGCCAAGCCACCCAGCCACCTGGTGAAGCAAGCACAGTGTTATTATACATGAAAGAGGTTGATGTCATGATAACACAAAAGCTCTTGGGCTAGGGCTGGAGCAGTCGAGTAACACTTTGCAATCAGATTCCCCTGTTAATGCCTCGGAGAGTGACATTGTAGTTACAAGAACCCTTCCCACACCCCAGTCCTCCAACCCAACTGGCAAGAAACCTTAATTTTCATCTTGGTTTTGAAGAGCTCTGTCTCGCTCATTGGTCATGAGACTATTGCTTCCTTCCTGTGCTTCATTTCCGTGGGGCTTGTAAGCGGAGTTTCCTCAAGTACTCCAAAGCCACTGACAACTGTACCCCTTTAGACCTGCAAGTTCTGTCCAGGTTCTGAGGCGGCAAGCACTTATTATAATGATAATGAGATGTGGACAGATCAGGATGAGACAACAGATAAAGAAATATCAGATTCTTTTCCCCGGTCTTTCTCTAAAATGCTTTGGGGCTGCAGGAAAAATTGGGGAGGGGAGCACTGTATTCTTTGCTGGACCAGAAACTCTACACGAGAGTGCACTGAATATTTCAGAACATACGAGCATCCTAAATCAAGTACTTGCAGAATGCAAATCTTAATTTTGTAATGGTCCTGTGAGACATTTGAGGATAATGGGCCCTCCATTAGGTCTTACGGGCATTCCCGGAATGTACTACAACCTTTTCCAGCAGCTGAGGAGCATTCAAGGGTAGGAATGCCTCCCAACCGTCAAGACACCAAAAAATAAAGCATTTACTTCTGCAACAAAAGCTGCCACTGAGACTTTTCATTCGATTGAGAGCAATCTCAATAATTGAAAAAGCCACCTTCACTCATGCTGTGGCTATTCTATTCCAGAAACTGGAGACGCCAAGTCAAACAAATCACGGATCCTGGCCTTGGAAATCATTTGAGGTTAATGTGTGCTTCACCTGCGTGGTTACGTTTCTTTTAAAAATAAGCTTCTAGTTCTCAGGGCAGGGAGACCCAATGTGCAGACAGATAATTGCATGGTTCTTCCTCTTTGTGAAGCTCTGACCTCTAATGAGATTGTAAACTCATCGAGGGAGGGTCAGTCTTCTGTTTGTCACGACACCTGCTGGGGTGCCCCAGCCACACGGTAAGAAAATGGCTGATTACAGGGCAATAACCGAGAGCGCTCTCAGATGGGGGTTGAAAACCCTCCTCCCAAACATCACCACTGACCTTGTGAAGGTTATTCCACTCCCCGGAGCCTCAAGCTCCTCATCTATGAAACAAGGTTACAAACAGAACAGAAGCCTGCAGTTTTTTTGTTGCTTTGTTTTTTTGTTTTGGAGTATTAAATGAGATGTCATGCGTACAGCTCTTTGGAGGGCAGGCCGTAACTGTTCCTGAATGGCTAGCCGTTATTGTTATTATTTTATTATTTATCTTGTGTTCTTGCTTAATAAATATCTGAACAGGAATGGAAGTCTCTGGAATCTCCAGGAGTCTGGGCAAAAAGAATGATTCTGAAACTGATAGGTGGTGGGACTGAGCCTTTCAGAGAGGAGAGCACATCTTACCTATCATATACATGGTCCTTGAAGTACGTCCAGTCTGTAGGTCCACCACTCCCTAGCACTCCTTGCCTGAGATGTCCACAGTCATCTCCAAGGCCAAATCCCACTGGCTAACATTTTCTAATGGGTCAATCCACAGCTGAGGACCACAGCTGCTTACCTGAGCTCTCGAGTAATTTACTCATTTCAAGGATGTTCCTTCTCTAAGAACCAACCTTGATATGTTGATTTTATAAGCCAATGAAAATTAGAATATTATCCAAATGCCCTCCTTAATTCCTTTATAGGCTTTCAAATCCTTTTACATATGTTAGATAGTTACAACTAGGATTCTAGAAGCCATTAATGACATCAGAATTGCAAATTATTGACTGTTTGGCTCAAGAACTTCCAGTTTTCAGTTTTTAAAAATACACATAATACTTCATGAATTTGCATGCCATCCTTGCGCAGGGGTCATGCTAATCTTCCTTGTATCATTCCAATTTTACTATACATGCTGCCAAAGCCCGCGCTCCAACTTATTAAATAAACATAAACTAGGGTTAACACATACCAAGTTACATGTTCTTTGTACAATCTTCTCTCACAACATGATCCCGGTTATCATGTCTGATTTCTCCCCTGTTCCAGAACAAGTTTCACCCCCTAGCTTGCCAGCTCCGGGTGGGGAGAGGGCGGGAGGCACTCACCTGTACGAATCATACTCCTCCAACGTGGGTAAATTTCGGTGGATGTAAGTTTCAGTGTCATTAATGTAACCCATGAAATTGGACAGCTTATCCTGTATTGGAATCTGCTTGCCTATATTTTCAATATTTGAACCAAGGGAATTCAAGGAACTTTTGATATCTGAAAGCAAAGACACCCAGGTTATGCATTTTCAAACCTAAGGGAAACAGAAACTCTGTTTTGGAACCAAAATGAAAAGCTTCAACCCCTATAAGTTTTCCCCATGTTATGCGTGTGTTTCAAACATGGAAAGGTTCTACAACAGCACAAATGTAGCCAAGACCATCAAAGAGTAATTACTTAACAGAACAGCAAGCTATGGGAGCTGACTTTAATGACATGGTGCTTAAGTCAAGCCAGAGTTTTCTTCTGCTGCTTATTTCACTAAAAAATAAAATGAATCTGGTGATTAAAGCCTATGGTATGCCTACCATGGACCAGGCACTTTTATAAATGTTAACTCATTTATTTCACTGAGGTAGATCTTCTTCCTATTTTACTAAGCGACCCTGAGGCCCATTGAAGTTAAATTATTTCCCCAAAGATTTTTTTTTTCCAGAAAGCACTAGAAATGGGGTTGAATGTCAGGTTTGTCTAACTCCAAAGCTTCCATTAAATGATTTTGAGAAAATAATTTAATAATAAATAGCATTCAGCAACACAGTATTTTGCCAGGAACAATTTTTTTGAACAAATGACCCCAGGCAAAATTTTTGTTAAAATTTGATTTGACTCCTACAAATTGAGATGTGTTTCTCCTATGCAGACAGTGATGCATTCCCAGTGGTCAAAGAGTTTCTATTAACATACATTCTAACCTTTCAGAGAGAAGATAAGTTCTAATTTTCTGGAAGGGGTTTGTCCATTGTGATGGGTCCTGGTATCAAAGCAACCCAGGACACAGATGTCATCTAATTTAATGCTCACACAGGTCTGAAGTTGGCGCTACTGCAGTGATTCTTGACATGGGTGTACTAACAACATGCTAATCATGTAAATGTCTGCTGATCCTGAAAAGGGAGATCAACTTCTTTGTAGAAGCAGAGACAAAACTAACTGTTCTCACGATGTGATCCCAGGGCTCCTGGTGAATTTTGGGTAAATGGTAGCATGAATCAAAATGGAATGACATAAAATGGTGGGAATCTTTTTCAAAGGTTGTTCACACAGAGCTCCTAGGAGAAGACTGTTATCCACAGTGGCTCTAGTCTCTTCTAAATGTTGAAGACCCCAGGATCTTCAACAAGCTGACTCAATGGGTCTCTTCTTTAACTCTTGGATTTCTGGGAGTTTGAGAGATATGGGATGCAGACCTTTCCTCCCCTATGAACAGTTCCCTCAACTCAGAATCAGGTTCCTTCTGCTTCTTAGGCTGTCCTGCTCTCCTACACGACACAACTCCCTGGCCTTGACAGCTCGGGTGACCCTGTACCTGGCTGGTATCCTCTCTCCCCTGATACTTCCCTCAGGCCCCAGTTTGGATGTTGCTTCCTCCAGGAAGCCTTCCACTACTCTTTCCCACTTTGAACCACTTGCTCACACCTTGTCATGTTACCAGAGTATGGTAAATAACATCTGTGTACATGCCCAGTTGAAGGGCAAGGCGGGGATCATTCTTTATCCATCTCCCATCCCCAGAGCCCAGCAGAGCCTGGCACACAGTAGGCACTCAAACTATGTGTGCAGGGTAGGACCAAATGATCAAAACATGGGAGCTAAGGGTTCTTATTTGTTTTGGAAGGAAATGAAAATAAGCAATTGGTATTCAGCTGAATGAAGTGATTGATACTCGTCCAGACCTGGGAAAACTCTGGCTTGTATTGAGGCAATGACAGTGTGCAATGGGCCTCGCTCACGCATTCTGCACACCTTGCTTTGCCAGACTTACAAGGGAGGGCTGCAGTTATTGGCAGAAGAGGTCCAGAAAGGGGGAACAAAAAAAAAGTAAACACAGAAATTAGTAAGCAGGTGGCTATCAGACGTACAACGCGTGTTAGCCTTCAGATGCTAGCATAGGAAAGCGTGAACTTTGTCTTTTATCTCCTAATATTTTAAAGTAGAATCTTAGGTGAAACAAAAAGGAAACCACAAAATATCTAAAGACCTGTGTGATAGGATAAAATACTTTTTTTAACCCAAAATCTTAACGGGTTGAAAGAACACTATTAGGGAGACAAAAATAATCAAAGACCTCTAACACGACATTTTAAAACCACTTGGTCAACAGATAAAAGGAAGCACAGAGAAGATGCTTTAAAAGAAGAAGAAAATCTCACGTAGCTTCAGAGATTTCTTCTTTAAGCAAATAACCCCCGTCTGTTTCCACTGTTGTGCATAAAACTGTGTGTACTGCACTCTTTCTCTGTGAATTCACCCTGAATATCATAACCTGAATACAACGTGACTCAATCATTTAAGACTAGGAGAATTCTCTCAATATCAGCTCTGCTCCTCCAAAAATCCTAAGCAACCTTAAGAGCCCAAGATACCATTATAGCAACATCAAAAAGCAGATGAACGTCTTTTTAAAAAGACAAAATAAATCCTTATATGTAGTATTCCCGGAAAAAAACTGAATTTTAAGGTTTTGTTTTGTTTTTTAGAAAATATAATAATCTACAGTTTTTCCCCAGGGAAACCAATCAAAACGTGACCTTCCTAGTTTAACCACAGTTGTCTCTGGTTCTGATAGCTCTGGATGAGGCCTGGTCACTAGAGTGTGGCTTTGACCTTGCCCCTCTCGCCAGCAAGACAATGTTAATCAGAATTCAATAGGATTATCATTTCTTAAAACCTAAATCGCTCTGTGAAGGTGGCACAATTAAAAAGGTCTGAAACTCATTTAATCTTCCAGATCAGTGAGAGAATTTTTTTAAGAGAGAAAAAAAATAATGCTTCTTAACAATACATTTTTTGTGTGTGCGCTAATCACTTAATTCTTAACAAAGAGAGAAACAAAATGACTTCAAACTCTGACTCTCACCTGATATGATGTCTGTGGTTTGATTTTGCACCATCTCAGGAATATCATTAAAGGATTTATAGCCCTAGAAAATAGTTCAAAGTAAATTGATACACATAGTGAGTAGAAGAGCAATTAAAGAGGATTCGCTTTTCAGCTTAGCATGGAGGAAAGAAGCGAAATAAAAATGCTAGCAGTCATCTTTAGGCTGACATCATCACTATATGGTCATTAAAAGACTACCAAAAAATTCCTCCTTAGAGAGGACTTTCTCTTTAAATTGAATCCATCAAAGACCTTGCTAAAAGTTTTTTGCTTTTAAACTGCTAATGCATGTTATCTATACTAGCATTTCTCAGTCGGGGGCGATTCGATCCTCCAGGGGACACCTGGCAACGTCCGGAGACATTTTGGTTATCATAAGTATGGCACTACGTAGCAGGGACCCAGGGCTCATAAATATCTTTCAATGCATGGGTCAGCCCCCACCACAGAGAATTATCAACTGTGTAGACAGCCCTGAACCTGAGGAGGCCCTGATCTGTGCAATGTTCCATGTGCAGCTAGAAAGTGAGTTTCCAAACCAGAGCCATATTTTCCAGAGCAATTAGAAAGTTAGACTTGGGATCTAGTCTCACCCAGCACACAGCTTATAGAGGACATATATTTTAATGAGGCTGAAGTGAAAACCAAAACAGCCATGCCAAGCTATGTCCTTCGGGGGATAAATCTGGGACAAGAAGAGGTCATTATTTCCAAATAACTCAACTGAACAGAGCGTTTTCTCCAGAAGGGCTTCATTGTGTTTCTTAGCTGTCTGCTGGTGTCTTTAGCCATCTGCTGGGGAACACTGTATCAATTACAACTTGTTATGGACTCAATGTATGGGCACCCCTGCCTCCCTGACATCACACCCTGAAATCCTAACCCCCTACATTGAGTGATGGATGGTATGAGGAGGTGGGGCCTTCCAGAGGTAATGAGGTCATGAGAATGAAGCCTCAAGAATGGGATTAGGGACTTTATAAAGGGAACCCCAGATAGCTCTCTCCACTACATGAAGATACAATGAGAAAATGGCCATCTGCAACCTGGAGGGGTCTCTCGCTACAACTCGGTCATGCTATCCCCCTGACCTTGGACTTCCCAATGCCAGAACTGTGAGAAATAAATTTCTTTCATTGAGAAGCCACCCGGCCTATGACAGGCTCTTACGGCAGTCTATTCTAAATTACAGACTTTGTAAGATTGATGGTGCCAGCAAGTTTCCAGTTTAGCTTGGTAACATTGATGCTGGAACAAGAATAGCTACCACTCCTGACTCCTCAACGGTGACTAAGCCACTGGCACACAGGTGTTTGGATGAGTGTACGTACAGCTGATCCCACTGCATTTATCTGCCTTTGGACTTGAGGAGGTCACCCACTGAAAGAGGTTCTATGGGAGAAGGGGCCTCACAGATCTCCTGGATCAACTCCCTCAATTAACAAATAAGGGGACACCAGGACACAAAGATCAGGAATTTCTTTCTTTTTTTTTTTTTTTAAGATTTTATTTATTTGACAGACAGATCACAAGTAGGCAGAGAGGCAGGCTGAGAGAGAGAGAAAGAAGCAGGCTCCCCACTGAGCAGAGAGCCCGACTTGGAGATGGATCCCAGGATCCCGGGATCATGACCCGAGCCGAAGGCAGAGGCTTTAACCCACTGAGCCACCCAGATACCCCAAGACCAGGAGTTTCTAAGGAACTGTTTAAGGTGACACTTGACTTTGTCAGTAGATGAGTGTTTTCTAACAGATTATCTGATGACCTTTTTATGCCCGTGCTAAAAGACAGAGTCAAGAGTACCACTATTCCTTCCCTTTCCTGCAGGTCCAGGGCACGCTTATTGAATCATAATCTACAAAGAAGTATTTACGGTGCACTCAACATATAGGTTGAATAAAGAGCAATAATTGGTAGGTTCTCAGGGAAATGATGATGTTCTAGACCAACGTAGCCTCTGCCAATTTTAGGCCTTACACTCCAGTGGAACCAGACACATTAAAGCAGTAATTATAGTTATGAGGACCTTAACAAAGAATATCTGTTGCGCTGTAACAATGCATTAAAAAGGGTTTGACTTGGTCAAGATGTCCAGGAAAGACCTCATTAAGAACGTGACACTGGGGGGGGGGGGGGCATGTGTATGGTTCTGTTGGTTAAGCCTCCAACTCTTGGTCAAGCCCCACATGGTCAAGCCCCACGTTGGGCTCTGTACTCAGCAGGGAGTCTGTTTGAGGTTCTCTCTCTCCCTCTCCCTCTGCCCCTCCCCCACTTGCATGCGATCTCTCTCTCTCTCATTGTCTCTAATATAAATAAACAAATCTTTAAGAAAGTGATATCAAATGCTTTAAGTAACTAGTACTTTGTAGCCTAAGTGGCTGGGCGAAGGAGAGAGTGGCAGGCGCAGCCCACAGCATGTGTGAATGTGCACAAAGGGGAGGAGACAAAGTGACAGGGCTGACTCACGCAGAGGGGCAAGGCACCTCGCGTCAGAGTCAGTATGGGGTTCGGCACTACACCCATCAAATTTTGAGTTCCAGGAAGGCGAGATCATCTTTTGCTTTTTATCTCTAGCATGGTGCTTTGCACACAACAGATGCTTAACACACATTTCTTAAGTGCAATGAGAAAAATTACCCAGTGGATAATAGTTAACACCCTTCTTGGCAGCCCTCTTTCCAAAATTTTAGGGCTTTTTTTTTTCAGTTACCTCTTTTCTTATGTACTAGTCTACCCTTTAACATGATGTAAAACAAACCATTGTATTTTTATTTTTTCCAAAAAAACATACCTGTTGGACCAGGCTGGACAAATCTGTTCGAAGAACATCATTGATATTATCAATTTGCTGATCCAAAGATGGGAGCTGAAAATTCATAAAACAAAATATAAGGCAAGGTGGTTACTGCCAACATTATTTGTCATAAAAAAGGGAGTCATCTTATATCCAATTCCCAAAGTCTCTATATTATAGGGTATGATTTAAGTTTCTTTTGAACAATAGAATATTGTCTGGGGAGAAACACATTTAGTTCAGAGTGGCCTCTACAGGCATTAAGTTTTAGATGTTTGGAGGGCTCCTGTTGCAGTTAGCAAAAATCACGGAAAGAAATTTAACACAGATCAAATATGTGTGATCTCACAATTTCAGGTACTGAATATTTTTCAATAAAGCATGAACAACCTCTTTAAAGACATGTTTAAAAGCTATACATTCAAAGGTTATGTTGGTGAGTGGTCTGGAATACATTTCTCCTTTACAGCATCGTACATGGACTTAAAGCGTTCTGTCTCTCACCAAGACAAACATCACGGATCTCCTGACACGATGTACCAAAAAGGACACAATATCACTCTTGCAATATCCCCGGCAAGTGTGCATGACTCAAATCTAATCATGAGGGCACAGTGAATAAACTTAAATTGAAGGTCCTTCTATAAAATAAATGGCCTATAGTCTTCAAAAATGTCAATGTCAAAAAAGAAGAAAACGGGTGGAGGGCTGCCTTGCTCAGTTGGTAGAGCATGTGACTCTCAACCTCAGGGTCATGAGTTCAAGCCCCCTCTCTGTCATGGTCCCTAAGTACTTAAAAAAATAAGTAAGTAAAAAAATTAAAAACAACAACAACAACAAAAGAAGACAATGGGTGGGAGACTGTCCCAGATTGAAGGAACTAAAGAGACATGACAACTTAAGACCACGTATGACCCTGGACTGGCCCTTAGACCGGAGAAATAAACACAGCTGTACAGTCAGACTTTTTAGGAAAATTGGAATATAAACCATGGACTAGATGGTCATATTGGGTCAGCATTACATGTCCCAATTTTGAGAACCGTATAATAAAGGTTGTGTACAGTTAGGAAAGGCACTGAAATATTTAGGGATAAGAGGACATAACCTGCAACTTACTGACAAATGATTGAGAAAAACACAAAATGCATAGTATTTTATAAAATGACAATATACAAATGACAGTATTTTATTTATTTTTTTTTTTAGATTTTATTTATTTATTTGACAGACAGAGATCACAAGTAGGCAGAGAGGCAGGCAGGGAGAGAGAGGAGGAAGCAGGCTTTCCGCGGAGCAGAGAGCCCGATGCGGGGCTCGATCCCAGGACCCTGGGATCATGACCTGAGCCGAAAGCAGAGGCTTGAACCCACTGAGCCACCCAGGCGCCCCCAAATGACAGTATTTTATACAAAAATGACAATATGAGTAGTTGGTAGATACACGGATAAACAGATGGTGAAGCAAATGGAGCAAAAGGTTGGCAACTGGTGTGTCTGGGTAAAGGGTGTAGACAGGAGTTCCCTGCACCGTTCTTGCAAATTTTCTGCATGTTTGAAAGGACATCAAAATAAAAAGTCACCCCCAGAAGACTGGATCCTATACAATTTAAATGCAAGGGAAGATCCCAGTCTCCGAAAGACTGGGCACTGGTGACCGCAGTGATGCATGACTCAAACGTACACACTGAGACTGAAGGTGAAGAATGTGCATAACGTTGGCCCATGAGATAGAAATGTGTGAAGAGTCTAGTCATATTAAAATATTTTATTAAGAAAAGTGGTGTGGATATACCACTATCTTCATACATTAAAAACCATTGGAGACATTATTTTATCTGTATCTCAGGACTTTATACATTCCAGTTGCTCCAAATTCCTTCTTTTCCACCTAATTTTCTCTTTGGAATATGGGGAATTACCTTATATTTACGCATATGTGGTTAATATACTAGGCATGTCACTTGAAACTATATTTTAATTTTTAAAGGTCTACAAAAACACATCTTGCTTCCTTTTTTCTTTTTAAAGCTGAATTCATTCTGGTAGGTTCCACCAAATCAACTGCAGAGAACACTTAAGAAGGGGTTTCCCATTTTTCCTTCTGCCTGGCCACAGCCGTGCCAATGTGGTGATCAAAAGTCTGACAGAGACCCAGGCCACCATGCATCTGACAGGGGTCCCAATGGCACTGCCCTGGATCAAGGTCACCTCCTCACCTGACTCAGGTTGGTATTGTCCTCCAGCTGGCCGAGAGACATTCTGATGTTGTTGCAAGTGGTAGCCACTGGCGGGACAGAGCACATGGGGTCATTGAGTGACTGCTCCACATTCCTTTTCACATCACTGAGGCTGATGTTAAGTTGTGCAGTTGACCTCTTCAGCTCCTTTAAAGTGTTGTTTACATTCAACAAGGCTTCTCTGGTCTCCTTGATTGCTGTGGGAACACACCTAGCTTCAGAACAGAAGCACCCACCAGGCAGGCAGTGGAAACTCATTCTCATCTACAAGGAACCTTCAGGGAACTGGAGATGGACTTATAACAGACATTGGGAGGCAACCAGGGGAGGAGCCCACTAGGGGAATACAGGGACACTGTTGGCCTCCTTGCCCAGCTACTCCAGCCAGCTCAGCTTTCCCACCTCAGGGCTCTTCGGACAAGAAAAAGGAGTAAGAACAAGCCCAGGAATGCAAGGGGGACACCTAGTTGCTGCATTCACTGGCCGCCACTGGAACAGTCATGGTAGGAAAAGATGTCACTCCTCTAGCATCGCCCAGTCTTGAAGAGGCCAGCCCTAACAAGCTAGCATCTTCAACCCTGAGTGGTTTTAACCACATCAAAACTGATCACACCCAGACATATGTCAGTGACGGATATCCAGAGAGCTGGAATTAAACAGAGTAACAGGTGAAGAGTATGATTTGGGGTTCAGGCGGGTCTAGGTACAGATCCCTGCCTTGCCACTTGCTGGTCACCAGAAACCGATTCCTGAAAGTTCTTTAGTGATTTCCTCGTCTAAGCATGGTGAAACCACCACCACATTCATCCTTGCATGTGGGCATCAGAATGATCAGACAGATTCTGTGATGTCATTGAGTCCATCTGTTCTATTTGGGGAGACTCCCAGCCCAGGACATATTCTTATTCTAGGAGATCCTTGATAATTGTTTGCTATCTTTCTGATTTTTCTGAGGTGTAGAACTATATATTCATGACCAGGGAGGTTGTGAATTACAGCCCTTTTCTACAATGACTTAAAGCCACAGGAGTAAAAGATGTGAAATTTAAATCAGAGGGCACTGCTTTTCTCCTAAGCCAGCAAGCCTTCCAGGCTCACAGAACAGATGGCAGAGCATCAAGCCACACTTGGGTGTTGCAAGCGAAAGTGTGAATGCCCCTAAAAACTGGTTTCCCCAACTTTCCCTGGCAACCACATACAACTTGAGTGAGAAAACCACATGCACATGCAAATGCATGCACACACACACATACACACACACACTTTAATGCATTGTGTTGTGGGATCTCGCCTGAGGTCTTATCCCAATTCTGCGAACACCTTGTGATAGCATCTTTGGCAAACTGTTTCACCTCTGGGGAATCTCGGTTTCCTCATCTGTAAATTAGGAAGCTGGTTGGGTCATCTCTTGGTTCTTAGGAGAGTCTATGATTCTCGGCTGTGTCTTAACGGGTCTGCTCACCCAAGATGGCACCACAACCCAGCTCTGATGATTTACCCTGAGACCTGGGGAGGCTTCCAGGATTAGACCATACGGCCATTGGCCCCAAATTCTGTCACCTGACCTAGATATAAAATCTTCACATCTGCTTCCTTCTTTTCTCTTGACTTTTGGTCCGGTCATGTCTTAACAGTATTGGAGATACAGTAGTATTTAAGACTTTGTCAAAGAGCCACTCTGGGAGTCAGTGTTGCATCTCTTGCACTTACCTGCCAGGATTATCAGCAAAGCATGGGCTCATATTAGGGGGTCAGTGAATGTCTACCATAGCAAAAACAAGAAATAAAGAATGGGGTTGCAACTAAAAACACACGACAGGATGCAAAAGAGTGCGCCAAAGTATGCCTCCCATCACACAACACACACCTCACATTTTAATGTGGTTTACTTCTCAGAGTCCTTTCCATTTTAAGAGAAGGTATTTTAAGGCAAGAGACAAACAACAACAACCTAGAATGATGGGTGATAAAATAAATTGATGGCCCAGAATATGTTTAAGTACAGTCTGCAGACATTCTGGGTTATGTGTACTATTCCATCATGTCCTAAGAAAGACTCAGAGGGAATAAATATACATTTTTCCCAAAGCCTTCAAAGTATTTTATGTCTATAAAATATCTACTGGGTTACAACTCTGGGAGTCATTCCAGACTTAGCAAGATCACATATATTATGTATCTGAAGTCAGTGGGAAAATATTTCAGATTCTCAATTTTAGTTAATTAACATTTTTACCAGCTCATAGCACATTTCCTTTGTAGGTCCTGATCTGCAGCTCAAAAAAGATTAACACAGATGAATTTGCATGTTTCTGCCGTCTCCAAAGCCACTAAACACGTAAGGCTGCAAAGAATCTTTAGCAAAAAAATTGTCAAAGCATTGATTCTCAGCCTTTTGGCTAAGATCCAGTGCAGTATCTGTTCTTATCAATTTAATATCAGATATGTCCTCTATCTAAGGACAATATATTAAATGGATTTTTGGAGCAGGAGGATGGAATGAGTTTACTCCATCCACTCTACACATTGACCTGGCATTGAAGTACTTCCAGGAATGGTGGTCCCCGTCAAGAAAAAAAAAAAAAATGTCAGAGCAGTTTATTAAGCATAGTATAAGATGCTCCAGCAACACCAGAGGCTAAACTATAACGTGTTTAGCCTGCTTAAAAAAATAATAAAACTTTAACACTAATGCAGGAAGCACTGAAGAGAGCAACAAAATCTGTTTTAATGGCCTTTAATTCAAAGGAAATTATAATCCAAACAGTAAAAAATGGCCAAAAGTAAAGGTACACAGCAACCACATTGCATTATTCATATATTTTTGTGCAGAATTTACCATTACATAATTTTGGAGCTGGAGAACTCCAAAGACCAATTTTCCAAATGCTGAGCATCCTTCCATGGCCACACCAGCACCTGAACTCTAGATTTCTAACTCCTCCTCCAAAGTTACTCTCTGCTGTCTTGCCATGCACGGCACCAAAAGCCCCCTACATCTTAACACTCTCTAGTGGTGTTGGTACCTAAATTCCATCTAGTGTGGACCAGGCCCCACAGGCTTTGTAGTTAGACATGTATCTGAATCCCAACTCCACCACTCCCCAGCTACCTGGTCTTGGAGAAGTTACATGATCTCTGAGCCTTACTGTCTTGAGTTGGTAAAAATGGAGGTGACTATACTGATCACACAGAACAGTTATGAGTACAAATAGGGTTTAGGAAAAGTACGTGGCATACCTTCAATACTCAAGGCCCTCAACACCCTAAGTATTACTTTATGGCTGATGATTTCTACAAACACTTGCTGTGGACTTTGTTGGTTGACATCTCAGAAGCCATGTCATCATCTATTGAGATGCAGCAAAACTGTGTTTAGATAACATGTGTCCCACCTCCCACTTATCCATTTCCAGTGTACCACTGGTCCAAAGATGGCTGTGGAACCCCGAATGCCCCAACTGGAGGGAAATCTGGTTGAGGAAGAGGAGCACTGTGACTGGGGTCAGCCCTCTTGCAATTATAAGGGGAGTTTGCATTAGAATGATGCAAACATTATAGAGAACAGCTGGGTGGGAAAAAAAAAATCTCACCACTAGATCAAGCCTTACCTGAAGCCAGTGTCAGTTATATGAGCAAATTATCCACTTAGTTGAAAGCCAGATAGAGACAGATTTTCTATATGCGTTGGGGAAATGACACATAATTACTCAAGAGATGTTTCAAAGAGAAGAACGATGACTGGAGATATTTGATTGTAAAGGTCACAGAGCCAGCCCAAATCAGTAACCCACTGGTAAATGCAAACACACAAAGCTATGATGAGTGGATGTAGAGGATAATCATCAAGAGTGATGCTAAAGATGTGGGAAGTGAAGGTTCAGCATTTTACAGGAGTGACAATTCTCCCAGTGAGGGGATTAGGAGCCACCAGGAACCCATCTCCTTTCATTGTCTGTTCCTGGTATTTGGTTAAGTAATACCTCCTGCTAACCACAGGATGGGGCAGGGGGCAAAGAGCTCCTTGACAGTGTTGTCGAGTCTCCAAAGCAGCTAACTTTGGAACTGCCATGCCTCCAATATCTTGTCATGTATGATATATTTTCTGTTGTTTAAGCCACTTAAAAGGTCTTTGGTATTGATATCACATCAATGGCACCTCCAAAAGACCTCTAAGAATCGTCGGCAAAATTCCCAAAACAAATAAAAACTATAATCTGATTTAAATAGATAGATATATACACAGAGCACATTACGGGTAACTAAAAAAAAAATCAAACGACTACACACATTAAAAGATCAGGATGCTTGTAGTCAAAAGGAGTTGCCTAGCGACTAAAGTAGGACTATGAAAGAATATAATCTATTTTCTCCTCCATCACCAGCAAAGTTACAGTATTCTACACTTAGAAAATGAAGGTAAGGTCTGCAGGCCTTTATTCACTCAAGAAATGACAATTTTCTCTGAGCCAGATACTGTGTTGGGTGTCTCCAAACATAAGCTAGGAGAATTAAGAAATGAACAAAATCAATAGGTCGAGGAAGCATGTGCAGGACAGGGGTCTGAGAGAGAATTATAACTGCAGAGACCTATAATAGAATAAAGGCTGAGATTCATAGCTTGGAAAGGAAGGTTTGGGGGTTGGAGGGTTGACATGGGACGTGACTGGAAGCATGGGCAGGGGCCAGGTATGGAAGGAAGGAAGGAAGGAGACATGGGTGTTTACAATCACATCCCTTCTCTGGGCCTCAGTTTTCTTGCACTGGAAGGACGTGGCTGGTGACGAGGGAAGCAGGTGTCAGGGAGGCATCTAAGCGGCACCCACAGCAGAGCACACGCCTTCAGTTGCAAGTAGACCAGTTGCAGGGTCAAGGAGAAGAGCAAGGAAAGATTAATCAGTTGGTTAAAATGAATCTTACCAACTCCTGGCCTGTTCTGCATGTCATCCTGTTTCCTGTTTCCATGTCTTTGAACTCTTTAAGGGCGGGGAGGGGGGGGAGGGTGAATGGCAGGGAGGAACGTCAAAAGGAATGAGCGTAACTTTCCAACTTCAACACATGTCCTTCCTTTGTGGCCTGTCTTCTTGGGAATCCTGGCTCGTGAAAGAATTCACAGTGGAAGGATGACAAATGCAAGACACAGATGAACGGGCCTCTCTACCAAACACAGCACAGACAACTCCTCATCATTTGGAAGGGGCTCACAGCCTTATTTTTCACTGCAACTGAACGTGTAGTTTCTTAAAATCAGTGCATCTGCTCACTTAGATCACTGATGGTGGTATCTTAAGATATCTCTACAGATTCCTCTTTTCCCAAAGTTGTTCTTTCCAGGAAAAAGGAAAGCATAACCAACAGGCTCCCAAAGACCTAAACTTCTCAAGGCTACTCATGTTCTGTAGCAAGAGTCAACAAGCTTTTCCTGTAAGGGGGCAGGTGGTAAATACTTCAGGCTTTGTGGACCACAGGGTCCCTGCTGCAACTATTCAACTCTGCTGTGAGATGCCCCCTCACTGGAGGAACACGGCTGCCTTCCAATAACTGTCTTTACAAAAACAGGTGGCGGGCTCCTAGCAAATGATGCTGTTGTTATTTCAAAGGATTTGGAGACCATTAGTACAACCTCTTTTACACAAACTTAAAAACGAAACAAAACAAACCACTGTGACGCTGTGTGTCTTTACCTGGCCTGTTGGCATGCCCACATCTGGGGAAAACAAGGGGAGCGTGATCCTGGGAAGCAGGAGACTTCCAGTGGGATCCCACTCTCGCCCATTTCTGGAGCGATGCTTACCTTCCGCCATGGCCTTGATATCATCAAGCACGGGCGTGACTTTGGGTCTTAGCTGTTCATGAATTCCACCTCCTAGCAATGACTTAATATCTAAATGCAAGGAAGCAGAAGGGGCTGTGAGAGCAGGCTCCATCATCTCTTAACCCATGTTTTCCTTCCTCTGCAGGATGTCCCCCTTGGAAACTCATGTGGGGTCTCTCTTGCCCTGAAAACATTCTTTTCATCCTCGACCCCGTTTAGGTGTTGATTCTTGGGGGAGATTGCTCCACGCTGTTCAAAGTTTCCACACCAGCACTCAGTCCCCCAAGAAAAAAGCAATCAACACAGGCTGGGTATTTAATCCTACAGGTGACGCCTGCTGATTTTGCAGCGAGATGAGCCCATACAGAGAGAGCGAGAGTGGCGCCCCCCAACGCCTTCCCCAGGAGTCACACCCAGCATCTCAGGGTGGAGGGCATGAGCCTTTCGCTGGGTCCCCAAGCCTCTGGGCTTGTCTCCAGCTACTGTGTGCATCCGTTCGCAAAATGTGTCCTGTGGTATCAGGAAAGCCTAAGACAGATGACTTTGGGGTCTGGGAACACTCCAAAGTGTTTCCACATAGACTGACAGTAATCGTTTCTTTGCTTTATGCCATTTCAGGTTACAAGAGTATTCACAGGAACGCTCAGTTCTTGGGGAGCAGAAAACCTGTCTTAGGAACTCAGTGTTT
>PISX010014443.1:0-52552 GCA_004024625.1 Mellivora capensis
ACTCTATGGAGGAGCAAAATTAACCTTTATTATAAAGGAAATAAATTTTAAAATATTTCACTGACCATAATTCATTTTATTTTAAAGTAATCTATTAAAAAGAATCCATCACTATGGATGGATATGTTACTACATACTACATATTATACAGTGTTACTACATATTATACAATGACCAAAACCAGATTTCTACAACAAAGAGGAGTATAACATAGGGGAGAAACAAGGCATCTCTCTGACCTTCCTCCATTGTACAGGATAAACTGCACAGTAAAATAATGGAATTGCTTATTATTATTATTAATTATTATTTGAGTGTCTTAAATGAAAGGAAAACTATATACTGAATAGAAATGTATTCTCCTTTACTATTTGTACATTTGTACAAAGTACCCTTTTTTTTTTTGCCTACCTATGATACCATTTAGATTCTAATATAAATCTGCAAACCCTAAAATTTTTTGAGACTATCTTTATTTTGAAAAGAGAAAGATTAGCTTTCTCAATGTTTATCTATAAGTCTCCAAATCACCTAACTTGAATCAAACAAAAAAAATTCAATAATTTCTACTAAATATATGGCTATCCTCATTGGCAGTTAAATGCCAAACTTGGTTCTGTTCTCCTTACACAGAGACACAATTAAAATTGGAATCATTAACTCAAGGCAGACTTAACACCATGATCTGATGGCCAATGGGAGGTTTCTGAGCCACTATAAATAACTACTTTGGTCTTATTCTTATTCCCAGACAGTTTTACATTACATTACAATATAGGCCTAATGCTTCCACTCCCAAAATGCTGATCCTGAATTTCAGTGAGTTTGGCATTTCACTGCGTTATTGTTTGTGAAATTTCATAAGTCAGTATCACGTGTGCCCAGAACAATAGAGAAACAATAATGTGCTTTCTATCTGGAAAGCTGACTTTTCCTTCTAGAGTAACCCAGTGCCAAAATTCTTTGCAAATCTATCAAGTGAATATGCATCTCTCTCCTACCTGAAATAGTGATCAAATGAAGGAAATATGTACAATGGCAATGAAAAGTAACGGTATATGAAATGAAAGCGGCACACACATGCACATATCCTAAGCTGCATAAGGGCCAGGATCCTCTCTGTTGTGTTTATTTTTATACCACCAGCCCCAGCTTCATGCTCAAGCCACAGCAGGCGCTCGAAAACAATTGTAAACTAAACTGGCGGGTGGCAGGAGCAGTGCAGCTCCAGAGCAGTCTAACTCTGAAACACAGTACTTCTTTCTGCCTACTCAATATGCATTCTTGGATCCCAATAAAATTCTCAGTGTTACATAAGGGGCAACCTTGTCTTCACTCAGTTTCATTTAGGAAAGGATGACTTTTTTGTAAGAAATTTCTTTTCAAACGTTGCAAAATGAGACAGGTCATATTTGAATAGG
Source organism: Mellivora capensis (assembly GCA_004024625.1). NCBI lineage: Eukaryota > Metazoa > Chordata > Mammalia > Carnivora > Mustelidae > Mellivora > Mellivora capensis. Next base: position 1,422 of record PISX010014443.1, read on the forward strand.
AATGGAATAACCGCTAACTTCACAATCTCATTTGGGATATATATATTATATCGATTTAGATTATTATTATTATAACAAATTAATAATATATTAATATTAATATATCGAGATAAATTTAAGTGCATGGTCTATATACATACTATATGATATTAATATTCATTAACTTATAAATATATTCTTATATTTATTATCGATATAAACATTTAAATACATGTTTTAAGAATCATTCCCCTTTAAAAATCATTCCCTTTTGCAAAGTGACCTAAATCCTAGGCATGTCTAATATCCAAATTTCCAAAGGTTTAATTAAATATTCCTAGTTAAATTTTCTCAGAGAACAGTTCAAACAATTCTCATTGCTTGAGTTAACGCTTCAGCAGCAAGCTTTTCCTCTGCGTATGCCTAGTAAATGTTTAGCAAACTTACTTAGAACTCTATAACCTTTCAAATGAACAAAATGAATCATAAAGGTTGAGCTACAGAAAAGAAGTGACATTAATTCCAGAAAAAACATGCATATAAGTATCATTAAACATGATCAAACCTCTATTACTAAAATTTGTTTAAATCTGATCAATTTGAATAAACTTTAAAAAAAATAATGTTTAATGATTTATACAGGCTGAAATCCATGAGAATTCTGCAGTTACTTTCAAAAGTGTGACTCCAAAGTGCTCAATATGAAGTTTGGTAACAAAGGTCAGTTAAAGGGGCACCTGGGTGGCTCAGTCATTAAGCATCTGGCCTTCGGCTCTGGTCATGATCCCAGGGTCCTGGGATAGAGCCCCACATCGGGCTCCCTGCTCAGTGGGAAGCATGCTTCTCCCTTTCCCACTCCCCCTGCTTGTGTTTCCTCTCTTGCTGTGTCTCTGTCAAATAAATAAATAAAATCTTTAAAAAAAACAAACAAAGGTCAGTTAAAGTAAATGCGGAGATCTATTTGCCTTTCCAGAATTTAAACACTGATATATGAGGGAAAGGCAGACGGTGTTTAAAATGTTCCCCTCAGTTCACAATCACGGAGGAGCTCTCTGATACATAAGTAAGATTATGCGTTCATCATAGGTGACCAGCCACAAGCAAGTACATCTACCACAGCGCCAGACCATAATCTGACCAACTGAGCCAACAACCCCACCAAACTTCTCACAAAGGCACAGAAAGCATGGCCTACCCAAAGCTACAGGGCCATGGGCCTACAAGTCACATTTTGCTATTGCTCAAATAACTCAAAATGAGAATAAGATCTCAGCTGGTCAAGTCCTTAAGCAGGTTCAAGAGCAAAGGAAACCAGCAACTTCCCTTGTTCTCCCAACAGCAGAAAATGGGCTTAAAAGAACAAGAATGAGGGGCGCCTGGGTGGCTCAGTGGGTTAAAGCCTCTGCCTTCGGCTCAGGTCATGATCTCAGGGTCTGGGATCAAGCCCCGCATAGGGCTCTCTGCTCAGCGGGGAGCCTGCTTCCCCTTCTCCCTCTCCTTGACTCTCTGCCTACTTGTGATCTTTGTCTGTCAAATAAATAAATAAATCTTTAAAAAAAAAAAAAAAAGAACAAGAATGAGAGCATCCAGAGCATTCTCTTTAAAAGCTCCTTAGTGATATGATTTTGGTAATTACATTTTTTAATTCCTCGCCTGAACAAAATCAAGCCTAGACTTTCATCTCCTTGAAATATGTTATTAATAAACCAGTTTTCTACTTCCCAAAATATCTAGAACACAACATGCACTTTGTTTATCCTGTTTGCAAATGCTTTCAAAGAAGTTAGTTACTTCTCTTGCCAAACTCAGCAACAGAGCAAAGAATGAACAGGATGGTAGGGCAAATGAGAGAGCTGGAGGCAATAAACTCTTGTAGCATTCTGATTCTGTGCAGAAAGAAAGTCAGGGGACGGGTACCCCAGCAGTGGCTGAGTATTAGGGATGTCTGAGTGAACTGTGATGCTGTCTTCCATGCCATCAAATGCTAATGCCAATCCAAAAAGGATCCTGTAATTGAGGAAGGCTTTCTGATCTCATTAGCAACAGTACTATTATCTTTTAGTAATTCGTGATTTTAAAGATTGGTTCAACAGAACCAGGTCAGCCTAAACATTACTTTCTCTAGGAAGGCTCTATGGAATCTCCCAGTCCCAACCCAGCACCTCCTGTTACATGCTTTTGCGAGTGTCTTTTCCTCATGGCACGTACCTATAGCATTTAAATAATTACATGTGTGGTTATTTGCTAAATGATGATATCACCGTATATACGATACTCTCCAAGAACTATTAAGCATTTCTCTCCTTATCAATGCATCCCTAGCTACAACATCTAGCACACAGCAGACAATAAACATTTAGTGAATAAGCTTTAAAATTTTCTCACCTTCCAAAAGTATTATAAGCACTTTCGCTACCAAATCTGCTGTAACAAGAAAAAAAAATTCCAATGTATCCAAAGGCAAATTTGTTCAAATGAAAGCTGCTAAATACTAAAAACAAAAATAACCCAAAATCTGAAATAAATCCCTAAATGGTCAAGAATTATCTGAATTTTTCCTTTTTTTTTTAAAGTATGTTTACGTTATAACTTTTAACTTCCTTTACTGAGCAAAAGAAAAACTTCAAAGGCAACTTCAAATTTCTGCTTAGAGAGATAGATGAATTTCCCAAGTAAAAATTGCATCACTGGCTGAACAGCCATACTCAAAGGGTGCTGACTTGAAGCTGAAAGCGTGGTGAGGCAGGTTCATAATCCAGGGCCCGGGCATAAACAATACTTTCTTCACTACCTCAGAAAGTATACTTAGCACAGTAAAGGGCCTTGGACCACGGAGACATTCAAAACTGTTCAAAAACACATATAGTAGTACATTTAGATGTTTAAAGTACCCAAAGTCAGAAGAGGTGAAAAGGGACAGCAGTCCCAAGAAAATGTGGTAAACTCAACATAGAGTACTAGCAGAAGGTAGCCCAAACAGAGCTGGCTCGGTTGTTAGGAATGAAGCAATCACCCCAGGGCAATGCCCAAACCTAGAGTACCGAGAAGGGGGTAGGCAGGCCCTAAGACAGCTGGGAGTCCAGGCTGTGGAGCTAGGAGCTCCCAGGGAAAAAGTCTTAAAGGGCCACTGGCATCTAACCTTAAGGAGCTTCAGGAGGCTTCCTGTGGGCACTGGCACAACAAATTCATAGTGACTCAGGGTTAGAAGGTGCTTTCTAACAACTTGAGCTCTCCAAAAAACCCAGAGGGTTGGCCAGAGAGCAGGGAGTTCACTTCACACAGGGTGGGGAAGTACCATTTGACAGGGAAGCTAGAGAGAAAACCAAGAACTGTGTGGGAAGCAGGATGACATGAATGCTAAGAGCCCTTCCAACCAGCAGGCCTCTATGATTTGGTTAACCACAAAGTATTCACCATTCTTGTGATCAGTACACTGTAGTAATACTACAGTACTCGAAACATGGTTCCCAAGGTAGGCACGATAACTCTCTTTGATGGAGCTCAAGGGGTATTTCAGAAGAATGACTTTTCCATTCCTATTTTTAACCGATCTCTGTTACCTTAATCATAGCCGTTCTTTGTGTATCCACATAAAATATCTGCATTCTCTCTCTCTGAAACAAAAGTACTCTTCTGCAAACATTTATAAATATTTTCATTGGGTTGCACAACCCCACTGGGGGAAAAAATGGGCAAAAAGATTTGAAACTGGCTTTTACATTTTGATGAAAACATTACTCTTAAGCACACTACTGAAAATATTTATCAAGACAATTATTTTACTAGGCAACTTTATATTTTTATTAATATCATAGGATACCAAGTAAAACACATGTTCATTTAAAAAAATCTTTTGATTAGAAAATAGTACCTATGCTGGCATAATCTCTGTCACTCAGAGCCTATTACTGAGTCTGGTACTGTCCTAAGCAAAAGGTAGAGACATTCTTGACATCTAAATAGATGTGAAAAAGCCAAAGTTTTTATTTAAGAAAGTTGTAATGTCAGAATATAAAACAGCTTGTGTTTCACAAATCCTTTGTTTATACTGTTTAAATGAAACCTCTCTTTGCTTCTTCAGTTTGGGGGGAAGGGCAGTGCGTTTCAAGTAAGTTTCCTTGAGAAATTACTCCCTGGTTCTCCTCATCAGATTTCTGTCCTAGCAGAAGGGATTGAAACTCATTAGTCCCACCCAGCATACTTAAAAGTACCTACACAACCAGCATTGGTCATTTTGCAGCTACATCCTGACAAAATGACGTTAATATTCAAAAAATGAGTTGGTGATAAACCAAGTCAAATAACCAAGGTATCAGAGCTCCCTGGGGGGCTCAGCTGGTTGAGCGTTGACTCTTGATTTTGGCTTACATAATGATCTCAGGGTCCTGGAATCAAGCCCCCGCGAAGGGTTCCATGCACAGGGCGGGGAGTCCCCTTAGATGCTTTCCCTCTCCCCCTGCCCCTCCCCCAACTCACACTCTCATTCTTTCAAATAAATAAATCTTTAAAAAATTTAAAAAAAAATAACTGAGGTACATCACTATAGAATTTGCTTTGCTATGGCTGTTTTAAATGCTGTTTTTAGAAGTGTCCTTATCTCACCTGCTTTCTATAGGTGGATCATGACTGCACCTAATATTTCTGAAAAAAGTGAACTAATACATTTGGAAGCCTCAAGAAAGGGTGGGAAAGCCATTTACTGTAACTACATTCAGCTATGGGATAATGAAAAATTAGGCATTTAGCAGTTTCTCTGCCAGAAGTTGACTGGTTTTATTTTCTGGTGGTATGCTGCTGTCCTGCTCAAAAAGGGGTGGTATGTTCAAAGACTAGGAATAAAAGACCTGTTTGTGAGACCGACCAGTGATGAGAGTGAGGATTAAAACTGTGACCTACGAGGATGACGATTTTCATGCCTATGGAGATTCCTTGCCTCTAAGCCTTGGATACTTTTAAATTCTGTTAAATCCCACATATCCTCCAGGGGAAGGAGTAGGCAGCCAGTGTCAGAGACTTCTCTGAAACCCAACTTGCCCCAGTAGGCCTAGAGGAGGACAAGAGGGAGGGAACTGGTCTGCTTAGTTTGCTCTGACTGTAACGGCACTACTAACCCAGTAGGCAGAGACCCTCACGCTACAGAAGGCAGCCAAGGGCTTACACAGTGTAGTAAAGACTAGTCAAGTTCCCATGAGCTTGTTCTATTGTCTAATGGAGCATGCAAAGAAATGGAATATAATTCATCACAATGGAGACTCCAGTCTTGGGAGCAGGTGAAACTAGTTGACTAGAATCCAAAAAAAAAAAAATTTTTTTTTTAATTAATCAGCTCAATAGAGTAAGCTCCACAGGGCAAGATTTTTTTTTTTTTAACTTAGCAATCATTGACCAGAAGACTAAAATGTACCCAGTGGTCAAAACCCCTCTTTTGTGTAAAATCCAGAGTGACTGCTGTGCCAGGAAAGATGCCAGCTACACAGGCAGGGAATATCAGTGCTTGTCTTGCCTCATAACCACAGAAGGAACACGGCACCCCTTCTCCTTGAGGTGAGCGGGCTGATAACTAGCTCAGGAGTCTGTGCAGAGCTCCCTCTGGACTCCTCATGACAAAGCCAACAAGAGCTGGTTCTCTTCATCAAAACTGCTCACCACTCACACACTCTATAGGAACCTCCTCCAAGAAGTCCCAGAAAGTTCCTGCCATCCAACTCAACAGGCTTTATGAATGGGGGGGGGGGCTCCCCATTGCTTTCAGTGTACATTACACACACACACACCAAGCAAAGCCAGAGTATGCCCTTGGTTTTGCACTGAGGCAGACTTTTCATTTACACACCTCTGTCTGACTTTAAGCTAAGTCCATTAATCTTTCTTTACATACAGAACCTTGCAGAAAAAGCAGGCTGGGAGCTGTCACCCAGGCATACACATCCCAGCCCCAAAAGGTATTCTCTGAAGTGAGTATTTATTTCATTTCCTCTAAATAGCAGGAGGTGTCCCGAATCTCTGCTATGCCTCCATTGCCAGAAATAGCAATGTCAAGAGCAGCCTTCTCTGATGTAAACCAACTCCTCACGGAGGAGGGCTGGGCAGGTACAGCCAGACCACTGTCAGCCTGACCATCTCACAGCACTAAATTGATGCCAGCTGCCCATTACCCGCTACATTCCTTAGGTCTTTGGAACCGGCTCCTGACAAGAATAACAAACCTTCACCATCGGCTTCCAGATGATAGCAGAGGTGAGGCCTTTAGGGCCAGAAGGCAGAAAACCACTACTTTCCCTGTTGTAGCTACTGTCTCTCATGAGAGGGAGAGGGGGTGATTTCAAAGGCCAGTGTCTTTTAGATAAGAGATGAATGAATTCTCTGACTGCCATCCCGAAAAGGAAAAATACACACATTTTTGTTTTCTTCGTTTTCCTCGTTTCTCTGAGTTTTACATTTGGAAATGGATGCTGTCATATTATAAGAATCAATAGCAGGTCGGGAAATGAACCAAAGCCCTTTAATCCAGTTTTGCTCTAAAATGCAAGTGTTTTTCTATCAAATGTTCCAAAACACGCTAATGATCACCCACAGCACAAATTTTCAGGGAGCTGTAAACTTAACAAAAATGGGATCAATTTTGTCTCAAAAAAAGTCTCTATGCACAAGTCACTCTGTAACTTAGCTCTCTTTTGTCCCACTACTTCCAGCCCCTCCTTCGTGCTCTCCTCTCCTCAGAGGCTTCATCCCCCAAGTAGGCTCCCGGCTGGTGCCCTGTGCTGAGCCAGGGGTGCACCAGCTCACCACCCTCCACTGCACACCGGGCAGCACTGACCTAACCAAGTGGATGGCAGAAGCAGGCAAGCCAAGAGGGCATTTTGTTCTTTTTTTTTTTTTTTTTTTTTTTTAAGATTTGATTTATTTATTTGACAGAGAGAGAAAGCACAAGCAGGCAGAGCAGCAGGCAGATGGAGAGGGAGAAGGAGACTCCCCACTGAGCAGAAAGCTCCGCATAGGGCTTGATTCCAGGACCCTGCGATCATGACCTGAGACAAAGGCAGATGCTTAACTGATTGAGCCACCCAGGCACCCCCTAAACTGGGCATTTTAGACAAAGCCTCCAACACAATTAAGGGCGAGAACAGACCCATGCAGAGTGCATGGGGTCCCTCATTCTGATACCACAGACATGCACCTTGCTGTCCAGCCAGGTTAGCACTTAAGTGCTTTAAACTATCCTTAATGGATACAAGTAGCATTAGACACTGTCAGTTATGCCAAACACTGTCTAAATAATACCTATTATTCCCTAAAAGGGGAGAAAAAGGCTTCTAAGATATTCAAAAGTTACTGGCTATTCCAAAGATTCTTCTGTGATAAACAGCAACTGGTCTGGAAGCTGCCATCTTGTTTTTTAGCTAATTACAAACCTCTTTGTTTCTGGGGAAAAAAAAGTAGAGGAGAACCTGAGGCCATTTATCATGCCTCTCACTGAGGAATGTGGTAGCTCCAGTAGAACACAGAGGGCAGTTTTTACGTGGATGAAAGGATCAATGCTTCAACCCAGCACTGGGGTCCTACTCTCTGCTGCGGCCTGGCTGAGCTCGCCACAGGGCCAGGAGGCTGAGGAGCTCACCAGAGATCTAGAATCAGAGACTCTGACATCCCTTCCAGAAACCAGTTATCCCATATTCAGGTGGGTCTCAGAAGGGGCCTTGGGACAAGACACCTTAAGGCTCAGGGCTTCGGTTTCCCCATCTGCAAAGACAAAAGTCTGGACTCAAACAGTGGTTCCCAGCTCCAGCCATGTATCAAGATCCCTCGTGATGATTCTGTGACTTAATTTAGGCTCAGGTGTGGGTGGGCATCAGGCCATTTAAAACTAAGGGCTGAGATTTATCATCTATCACCTATCAACTAGAGGCCCTTCTAGTTTAAAGGAAACAAAAGCCTTCTAAGCTCTAAATACCAGTGAAATCATCTGCACTCCTCCCTTGTTAGGGTAGGGGATGGGGACAAAAAAGGTGAGCTCATCACTGTGTGAGGCAAGTCAGTCAGAGGAAGGGGCATCTCCAGCCAGCCAGGCCCTAGAACACATGATGAACACTGATGCTGCAGCCTACCAGAATATTCTAGAAGTTTCCAGTCAATTCTAAAATTTAGACACTGTATTTGGGATTTAGATTTTCTTCTCTCTTGCTGCCTGAATCATGAATCTCACAATAAAATATCTTAAACAAAAATGTTGTGGTTATTTAAGTCTTCAGCTAACAAATGAGACTACATGTCATTGTTTTCTTTTAAAACAACGACCAATTGCCTAAAACATTCACTCATTCTCTCATTTTTAGCCTATTAGAGACCACAGAGAAGTACAAAACAAATCTTAAGAAATGAACAATTAACATAACAAAAAATGAAAAGAATTATAATACCAAGATGCCAAAAATACTGATTACATTTCAATTACTATTTGCGCTTTCATCTGGAAAACATATCCTCCATTGGAAAGTACCCAGTGTAACAGCTGCATTGCTTTTTCAACTTTCACAAACACTCTAAAAGTTAGCCAAAACTGGGTGTTGGCTGCCATCCAGGGTTTTACTGTTATGTACTATTAGTTCATAGTGAGAAATGTGGGCTAAGGAAGGCAGAAGGTGAAGGAATAACAGGGCTTCATAATCATGTGCAGATGTGAACGTTCCTGAAAGTTTATCTGCCAGAAAATGCCGCCCATATTACTTCTATTACCTGTAGCCTTTATTAGTTTAATTAGATAATTACAAATGTTGTGTTTTCAGGACATCATTTAAAGACTTAACTTTATACAATTTTTCTTATGTCAGTGGCTGACATTTTAATACTTTTCATATGTAAAGCAAACTGGTGGATTCTCTTTGGCTCCCTCCATTCTTCCTCAAGCCTTGAAAGCAAACCAACAGGCAAACCACCAATCAACCTTCCTTAATTATGTCCACTTCTTGTCAAATCAATTATGGTTCAAAAGCCTCTGACTTTTAGTACTTCATAAATGTTGGGAGACTATTTTTTTTTTTAAAGGTTTATACAAACCAAATGCAGTGACACGGTCCAGCACAGACTTTTCAATCTCATGAACCTGTAAAGTCAAACAAATAAGCAAACAAACAAACAAAAAATGAAGGGACCAACATGGGTTTCCAACTTTTATCTGGTTAAGGAGTAAAAATTAAAACAAACACAAAAACTACTCAATCACATTGCCACTGTTTTATAAACAGGACCCAAAATAGGAGAAGGATAATTATCTGCGAATGGGATGATCAATCCTTTATGGCAGAGAACACAGGGTAACTGCGCACCCAGGCCTGTGAGGCAGGCAGTGAGCGCCTCCTGACACACCTGGCCCCACAGGTGCGGTCCGAAGCAGGAGTTAGAGGCAAGAAGACGAAAGCCGAGAGAGCATGACTAGCTGGCCAGGAAAAGGCACAGATGTTTCAGAATTCCAGGTCTACACCTAACATTGACCCTACTTCTGAAGTTCCAACCTCTTCTAAAGTTCCATATCCTTAGATGACAAAAACTCCACCAGACCGTTCAGTATTTTACTGGGATGAGGAATAGAACAGGTCTCTTCTTCTGTCCCTCCCCACCCCCACCGCCCAAGGGTTTCTCTCCAGCACCCAGTATTACACAAAACAAAGAGCTCGCTAAGTACTTATGGAACAAATGGCTTTTCTGATCTCCACAGTATTTTAAAGGGTTTTAAGAAAAATGCACTCATCACTGATGCTTGGGAGCTTCTGGCAAGAAAATACAATATGGATCAGGTTTAATTTTTAACTTTAGGGAGGCATGTACCTTTGAATTATTTAACACTTACATAGCTCTATGTGCCAGGCCTAAAGCCCTTTACCCACATTAACTCATGTAATCCTCCAATATTTATGAGGTAAGGACTTTATCTTTTGTATTTCACAGATGAGAAAATTGGGGCACAGCTCAAAGATCAAAGAGGTAACCTTCAGGGAGTTGGGATTGGAACCCAAGTGATGCAGATCCAGAGTCTTCTATCCTATGCTGTCCACTATGGATGCAACGAGCCACGTGTGGCTAATTACATTTAATTACATTAAAATGAAATAAAATTTAAAATTCAGCCCCTCAGTGTACTAGTCATATGCACTAAGGAGCCACATGTGGCTCATGGCTACGTACTGCACAGCGCAGACACAGGACACTTCCATCATTGCAGGAAGCCCATTGGAAGCACTAGTCTATGCTCTTAGGCAAAACTCCATTGCTTATGATTTGGGTTTAGCTCCAGACCTGAAGTCCCATCTCCATGCCTAACCTAATCTAATAAAACATAACACAAAGGGTTTTTCCAATGGGGACTCTAATACCTACTCTTTAAGCAAAAATCTATAAAAGCAAGTTGACAGCAGCATGACCCTTGATGGATGTCCTCAACAAAAAAGCCAACAGAAAAAAAAATGTTTTTCCCTTTGTTATTCTCTACTCTTTTCCTGGCAGGATGTTCACAGAAACAGTCTCTGGCTGTAAGCTCACTGGCGCACACTTGCACCTGTCCTGCTGTGAAGGACTGAAACACTTATTTATGGATTTTGTAAGCAGAGTTCAGCCAGAGGGTAGCCATTCCCAAAATTCAGTTCTCAAAATATTTGCAGATATTTTTCAAAATGCACAAAGCACACCACATACGGTTCTTCCCATAACATAAGAAAAAAAGTTTTTGGTATTGGGGCAGCCTTTAAATTCTACCTCTCGGAGAAGGGTTCAGGGTGAGCTACCATGAAGGTGAGGGGTTTGGTTGGGGGATTTACGATTTCCACAATTCCCAAATAGTTACACTTTTAAGAAAAAGGCGGAAGAGGAACACACCACATCATTGTTCAATACAACGTCTGAATCCAAAGGGACGTGACACAAAATGAGACCCTGGACAGGTAAATTCCAGTAGGACAGAAGTCAAGTCCCAGCACCAACGGGTGTGACATTCAAGAGGTAAGGAGGAAAACAGGGTGGAGCAAGTCTCAAGGGAAGAAGGAAGGCTCTCAAGCGGGCTTATAGGAAGACTGGGGGAAAGAAAACACATCCATAGCCCTGCTGTGGCTGAACTTCCCAGCTGCAGAATTCTGATTCTGCATTTGTTAAATGAAGTCAAAAGAACATCCGTTACAAAAGATATTCATCATTCCTTCTCTCCCTCTTCTGAGCCAAGCATTTCTTACGATGCTCATTTTCAGAAAACCCTAGAGGGTTCCTCACAGAAACTTCAGAGGTTCCCTGAACAGACATGCATACTCGGGGTCTGGGACAACTCGTTTCTCTGGCACTGCAAAAAAACAGGAGGCCGCTCTGCTGGTTCCTGGTGGGGGAGCTGAATGCCTACAACAAGAAGCGGAGCATGCACAGACGTTGGAGTTTCACGTTCCACACCACACGTTACTCCTAATTACTTTTCCTCAACAGCTATTTCCATAAACATATGCCTAATCGTCATTTTCAACGGCTGAGCAGTTTTCGACAGTATGGATATACTATCAATTATTAAACCAAGTTCCTACTATAAGAACAACTTCGTGGACAACTATTCTCAGTATTTTTTCAAGAATGGGGCAGTATCATGGTAACCTTGTCCATTATTTTCTTAGGATAAATTTCTAGAAGAGAAATCTGTTCTCTACAAAGTGCCTACAAAGGCACTTTCCCACCAGCACTCTACAGAAGGGCCTGTTTCCCCTCTACTAGGATCAGCACCAAGTGCTATGGTTAAGATCACTACAGGTCTCTAAAGTAGTCACAGTTTTTAAATTTTTAAAAAAAATTTTTTATTTCAACAATTTTTTAAAGATTTTATTTATTTAACACACACACACACACACACACACACACACACAGAGAGAGAGAGAAAGACAGAGAGAGAGTGTGGGAGAAGGACCACAAGCAGGGGGAGTGGGAGAAGAAGAAGGCAGTTTCCCACTGAGCAGGGAACCCGATGCAGGGCTTGATCCAGGGACCCCAGGATCATGACCTGAGTCTAAGGCAGCTGGTTAATGACTGAGCCACCCAGGTGCCCCCTCACAGTTATTTTAATTTGCATGTCTGTGCTTACTAGTGACATAACACTGAATGTTTTCATAATCTAAACGGATCACATATTTGGGTAAGCTACTAACCTCTCTGTGCTTCAGTTTACTGATCTGTGAAACAGGAACAATAATTGAACATCTATCTCACCTGTTTTGATAATTGAGTTAATGGGCATAAAATATTTGCAATGCAAAGACTATTCAAAAAATATTAACTATTACGGTTATTCATACTTTCTAACTTACTTCTGATATTTATACTTTTTAAATTATTTATAATTTTTAACTTATTTCTGATAAGAAAGAAATCTTTTGAAACAAGAGTTCACAACAGTGGTTGCTTTTTGTGAACACCACAGATGAAATAATGATCACTGAGTAACAAAGAACCACTGTATGTACCCGTGTGTAATTCTAAAAATGAACCTTCCCCCCTTTGTTTAGTAATAACATCCAGTAGACCAAGACTATTTTTCCGTAACATTTGGATACACATTCGAATAAAATTTTAATAAACTGCACATTCTTTGATTTCCTTTTAAATAAAATCCTGATGTTCTCAGAATTTTAAAGATGTTTTAACAACAAAAAAAATCCTTCAAAGGAGCTTAGTTAAATAAATCATGGGATGTATATAATATAGAAACTCTCATGCATAAAATAAAAGCAATGATATTTTATATGTATATATAAAATATGGGACAATTCTCCAATGAAACAGCAGATAACAAAATATGTATGATTCTATTTTTTTTTTTTTGAAAACACACATTTATCCAGAATAGTATAGACCAAAATGTGAAAAGTTAGCACCAAGTGGTGGTACAAAAGGCAATTTAAATTTTCTCATTTTTCTTAAGAAAACTTTATTTTCCTTTGTTTCTACAAAGAACACTTAATTTTTGAAATGAGAAATTTTAAGTATTTGTACAGGTGGGATTCCAATGTGGTGTGCAGTTTCTTGGACAGAGCAGAGCCTGGCAAGACAGCTCCCTCTTGGATAACAAGGTTCTCTCTGGCAGAAACATTCTTTGGATAGCCTGGGGAGTAGCACCTCCTAAGGGTTCCTTGAGTTCTAAACCTGAGATTCCTGTCTCCTCATTTTCCCAGATATGGGTCAGGGCTCTGAGCTGATTTCGTCTTTCCCCCGCTGACCAGCCATCAGCGATGCTCCAGGGTTTTCAACACTCTCCAAACTCTGTAATAAGCACACAAGGCCCCTGCTTTCCCTGTCTCATGTCCTGCCACAAACCCACACACACAAACACTCACTCCAGGCAATTCCCACACTGCTCAACACCCTTTCTCACGTTCAGCTCAAGCTCACCTCCTGCAAGGGCCTTCTTCTCTGTACCCCAATGCCCAGATGTGGCCCTGCACCCTGCACCCTGGACTACACTGCTGGCCCATTCTTGCCTACGTTCTTGACTTTGAGTGGGTTGGGGGATACAACAGAGTGGTGGAGCCAGCAGACAGGAGGACGGGGGGCTTACTGAGATATAGTTGACATATAAGAAATACAATGAATGACACATATATAAATTACACAATTTGGTAAGTTTTGACATATGTAGACACCTGTGAAGCCATCACCACAATCAATGAGCATATCTGTCACTCCAAAGAGTTTCCCCATACCCCTCTGTAGTCCATCCTCTGTCCCACGCCCCCACCCCAGACAACCACAGATCTACTTTCTGTCACTATAGACTAGTTTGTTTATTCTCTATAAATGGAACCATACAGTATGAATTTTTTTCTATCTGGCTTCTTCATAATTATTTTGAGATTCAGCCATGTTGTTACATATAGCAATAGTTCATTCTCTTTTTTTATAGGTGAGTAGTATTCCATTGTACACATGCAACACAGTTTATTCATACATTCACCTGTGATGGACATTTGAGTTATTTCTGGTGTGGGGCTGTTATAAATAAAGCTGCTACGAACATCTGTGTACAAGTTTTTGTATGGACATGTGCTTTCGTTTCTCTTGGATAAACGCCCCGTAGTGGAACACCTGGGTCATATCATAGGTCATACTGTAATTTTTTAAGAAACTACATGCTGAAGTATTCTAATTTAATTGAACAAAAAAAAAAACACAACAGGGGTTTCTCAGTGGCATAGTCGGTTAAGGGTCCACTCTTGGTTTCAGCTAGGGTCGTGATCTCAGGGTTGTGAGATCAAGCCCTGTGTAGGGCTCATTACTCAGCAAGAAGTCTGCTGCAGATTCTTTCTCCCTCTCCCTCTGACCCTCCTGCTCGTACTCTTTCTCTAAAATGAATAAATAAAATCTTTAAAAAAGAAAACAGAAAACAAAAAACAATGAGCAGACAAGTACCCAAATACACCAGGGGAATATCCTTTTAAAGGGAAGATAATAAATCCTTTTATAAGGGATGAGTCATTTTATAATGTGAATAATCATTCTCTGTAACTCTTAAAATTCAGTCTTCACATTTGAAGTTTTTTACTTCAAATGAGTCATGCCTATATCAATTACAGTTATATAAAAATTTGCAGTGTGTCCACTGCCCAATTCCCCTACATTGCACCCCATTCTTTTCAGGATTTGGTTGGCACCATTTAATTGCTTCTTTCTCTGTAATTCTCTACAGTGGTGTTGTGAGAAAGAGCATGACACTGTGATTATATCAGTCTTGAAGAAGGACCCTTTCTTTGTATGTGTTCCAAGAAAAGACAGTAACCCACTCATGTGACTTTGGGGAAGTTATATTAACTTTCTATGCCTTTGATAGCCACCCTACTGGCACCCAAAATGAGATGTGAGAGTTAAGGGCCTCTCCTTTTAAAAGGCTATTCAGCAGTAAATACAACTTGAGCTAAAAATAGAAAAAGCAATTCTACATGGAAATATTCTTAGTCTAGGACCCCTCCCCCAATTTAAACCCATTTTAAATTCAGAACAGATAAAAGCATACAGTTTACACAATATAAAATTAAGAGTAATCTGGAACACAGAGAAAATTATAAGAAAACTGCTCTTTGGTTCTATCTAAACTTCAAAGATCAGGTTTTCTGGTAAACACTGTATTTAGTATTTTCTGGATGCATTACACTGCACAATAATTTTCTAAACACAGTTTTAAAGAACTCTAAGTATAGGGGCCCCTGGGTGGCTCAGTGGGTTAAAGCCTCTGCCTTCAGCTCAGGTCATGATCCCAGGGTCCTTGGATCGAGTCCCGCATCCAGCTCCCTGCTCAGCAGGGAGCCTGCTTCCCCTCCCCTCTCTCTGCCTGCCTCTCTGCCTACTTGTGATCTTTGTCGAATAAATTAAAAATCTTAAAAAATAAATTAAAAAATAAAAAAAATAAAGAACTCTAAGTATAAAAGTATAATAGAGCTAAACAGAGTCTGACAGCTTTTGTTATTTCTATTAACTTTTCTGCTCTAGTTTATATAAACCAATAAATCTCATTCTCTTTTCAAATGAAAAGAAAGGAAATCTACCCAACAGTCAATTACATTTCTACCACAGGCTAGGAGTATCTTTGCGGGAGACCTAAGACACATGTCCGTGATTCCTCAGCATGAAGATCACTGTGATTTACACAAATGTTACAGAAGCAAACCTTTCGAGTAACAAAAAACTGAATCCCATATAAAATTGTTACCAGTGTGCTTAAGCGGAAAGGCATCTGCCACAGAAGTCAGACAATACCAAGAGAGTAAGTCAGACACCTGCAAGGACGTCATATAACTTTAGAACAGGTGTTAAATAAAACTCCTTAGATCCAGGAATTTATCTACAGGAAAGGTGAAATCTGAAAAAAATCTGAGTGCAATGTAGGGGGCCTGGGTGGCTCAGTCAGTTGAGTGTCTAACTCTTGATTTCAGTTCAGGTCTCAGGGTTGTGAGATCTCAGGGTTGTGAGATCGCGCCCCGTGCTGGGTTCCTTGCTCAGTGTGGAGGGTGCTTGTCCCTCTCCCTTACCCATTCCCACATGTGTGCACATACCCGCGCACTCTCTCTCTGAAATAAATAAAAGCTTTAAAAACAAAAAATTTAAATGCAATGATGCTCATCCCAGGGCTTTTTACAGCAGCAAAAAAGTTGAAGACAACTTAAATGTCCAGTAATAGAGTGCTGTACAGGTACTTTACACAGTCATAAAAAAAAATGTTCAAAAAAATATTTTCAAGTGGATACAACCCATGATGTAACAAATGCAGCACAATTATATAAAAACTGAAGTTCAGAATAATTATGTGAGTGTATGTGTGTGCACAAGTACGAATTAAAAGGAACAAGAAAAAAAGTACATATAGCAAAATGTTAACAAGGGATAGCTTCAGGATTACAGGAAAATTCTTTTTTTTTTTTTTTACAAGATTTTTTATTTATTCATTTGAGAGAGACAGAGAGTGAGCGCAAATGAGAGCAGGAGCTGAGAGGAGGGGCAGAGGGAGAAGCAGGCTTCCCCCTGAGCAGGGAGCCTGATGTGGGACTCCAACTCAGGACATGGGGGATCGTGATCTGAGCCAAAGGCAGATGCTTAACCAACTGAGCCACCCAGGAGCCCCTACAGGAAAATTCTTAAAATGTATTACTTTCCTAATCAGAAGGTGTTTTTTTTTTTAATTATAATGTATTCCTCAAAACAAATATTTTATAGGGGTTTTTTTGGTTTTTGTTTTTTGTTTTTTTAGACTCTTAAAGTACCACATTATTTCTCTGGAAACATCTAAAGAACTACGATCACCAGAAATATAGAATATCTGTTTCTTTAGGAGCCTATAAACAAAGCCTACTAAGAAAATCTGGATTTAAAAAAGAGAGAAATCAAAAAGTCAGTTATTTAAAAATGATTTCAAGAAAATCAATTTAAATGGTACATGGCTATGAGACATTTAAATGTGATGTTCAAAATTTTACTTTCCATGTGACTCCTCAGGTACATATTTATCCTAAAAAATTATTCTTACATAATATGACCAACAATTTCCAATCAGTTCTTCACCAAGAACACTGGCCACCACAATAGTTGAAATCATAATACCTAGTAGGTAACAAAATTTTTTTCTATTTAATTGTGGAGTAATCAGAAGAGAAGATATCTGAAAACTATAAAGACCTGTTGATAATGTGGGCAATCTTCAACCTTTGAATATGGATTCAGAGACTCTTCATAATGTATGACTATGGGGAAAAGAAGGTAAACCCTCACAATGACAAACTACGATGCCTGGGGATTCAGTTTTTGCTGTCAGTCAGGTTTACTATTAATAATTTCTCTGGACCCCCCCTCACCAGATTATGAAGTATAACCCTAACTTAGATAAAGTCCCTCAGTGTTTTCTGACTGAATTATTGCCTACTCTGCCATTTTGCACTACTAAAATTTATTATCTTCCATACTGGAGCGCAAGTGAGCTTTGAAAAATATACAACTTTGCCTAAAATCTTTCAAAGGCATTCCCCTTCATCTCTGAGGTAAAACCTCCTTTCAAGTTACAAAGACCTTTCACCTACCCTCAGCCACATTCAACACACTCCCTCTACTCTGGCCATAACAGAACACCTCTCCCAAGTATACTACCTTTCTCTGTGGCTTTGTGCATCCTCTTCCCTTAGGCTGGGACTCCTCTATACCCTAATCTTTCCAGCTAACATCATTCATTCTTGTACAGTCATCTCAGGAATCATCTTTCTTCAGAAAGCTGCCCCTAGCCCCTCCCATCTGTCACCTACCTGAACAAGACACACCAATTCTGTATCCACAGTTGAACCAATGGTGCCATTGGTTCCCTTTTCATCTCTGGACACTTGGCTTATGAGGGCAGAACTGTCTCATTTCTGGGCCCTGGTGTCAGGACAGAGCTCAGTAAAGGGAAGTACTCAACATTCTAACTGAAGCTCCACACCTGCCCATCTAAGCTGTTGAGGCAATGGTCCAATTTAGTCCCATAAAACACATCCACTGCTGAGGGAAAATTCAGATGTGGTGGATTAATCAGGGAATCCAGTTATTTTAAAGCATTTATTCCCAATCAGAAATTTCTGGAGAAACAGTCTTTCAAAAGAACTTTCTTGTCACCATTTCAAGATTGTTCCCCTTTTTTGTGGAGCTACCTAAATTAGAGCACAATCAGAAGACCCTTTCAATATTTCTGGAAATAAAAGATCTGTCTATAACATCTCTGAAAGTTGTTTTCTATTCTCTGCATCATCAACCTGGAAAAATTAAATAGATTCTTAGGGTGGCTCTGTTTTATCAGTATGAACGATGTGAGGTGTTTCTTGTATTCTTAGAGAAACACAGTGAGAATTAAAAATACGTTAGGCTCAGGGGGTGCCTGAGTGGCTGAGTCAGTTAGGCATCTAACTCTTGATTTCAGCTCCAGTCATGATCTCACAGTCGTGAGACCAAGCCCCATGTCAGGATCCATGCTGGGCAGGGAGCCTGCTTAAGATTCTTTCTCCCTCTCCCCTTCTGCCCCTCTCCTGAGCTCTCTGTCTTTCAAAAAAAAAAAAAAAAAAAAAAAAAGTTGTGCTCAAAGAATAGATCATAGGTCCTCTCCTTGATCTAGAAAAGTCCAACTAATTCAAAACCACAGTGAAAAGATCATTTCAAAGGAAAGAACATTTTCTATAAATAATCCACTCAGTAATATTTTGCAAAACATGCCCAATTAGAGATTTCTGTATGCATGCTCTTCACAAGAGCTCTTCATCATTTGAAACAGATCAGCTCAAGTCAGAAAAAAATCAGTAACTTACATCTCTATATTGCCATGTATTTTTCAAAGTACTTTCAATTACATCATTTTATTTGATCCCATTTTTGGAACTCATTTCTCAACATCAAACCCAATCACTAAAAGTTCATTTTCTTAATTTTCTATTTCTAGAAAATTGGATTGTTATTTTAGCATCTGATGCTAAAGATGTAAGACAGTAACAAATGATACAAAGATGTAAGAACAATAATACTCCTAACTTTTACCAATGGAATATTATATACAAGTATGTTTGTTCATGATTAGTCTCTTCACAAATGAGTCCTTTGTAAGATTAATAACTTCATGAAAACTGAAAGTAGGAAAATAATTCACGGAAAAGTGGGAAAAATTCTGTTATTTTTTTCCCTATACAAAATGTACCATCTGGAGTTATTCTGTAGCCAAAAATACAACAAGAGATAGGAGGTTTTTTTGGTTTTAGGTTTTTGGTTTCTTGTTTTAATGGTGAAGGGAAGGAGGAAACCATAAATCACAAAGAAGCCACTAGGATGAGATAACGCAGAACACTGAAATCTGAGGAAAATGGTCCCAAGAGATCACCCTTAACACTCACACCCAGCTTATGTGACCAGGCAGGACACGTGACACGCCACCCTTTACCCTGAAGCAAGAAACTGCACTCTGGGAATGAAAGAGGAACAGAATTCAACACACTGCCAAAAATAAAAAATAAAATGAAAAAAAGTTGGTTTCCGAAAGAAGACATTCTAGAAAAGGGATTTGCCTGAGGAAAGCATCTCTTTGAAATATATTTCCTTCAGCAGACTTCATTTTTCCTCTACTGGTTTCTCTTTTCCTTGACTTGGATTTTATGTGATATGTCTGAATAAAAATGATCTAGTTTGATCCCATCCTCTCAACCCCCATCTGCCCACCCTGTCCCCCCACCGAGAACACAGGAACCCACAGTGGAAATTTCACTGGAAATAGGAGCTAGCAGTGCCCTTCTCCCCCACACACGAGAGATGAGCCGAGAGGGCAAGCAACTGGGGAAGGTCTTTTTTTTTCCCCCCCCAAATCCAATGTTGGGAGTTTGGGTTTTTTTTTTATATTTTATTTATTTATTTGACAGACAGAGATCAGAAGTAGGCAGAGAGGCAGGCAGAGAGAGAGAGGAGGAAGTAGGCTCTCCACGGAGCAGAGAGCCCGATTCGGGGCTTGATCCCAGGACCCTGGGATCACGACCCGAGCCGAAGGCAGAGGCTTAACCCACTGAGCCACCCGGGCGCCCCATGGGAAGGTCTTTCTTTAATACAAGCGATTTTCCCCCTCACCTAGTTTTTCCCAAATTCTCCTACTTTGGTCCCTTTAAGGGCATTCCTCAGCTCTGCAGGAATAAAGCTTAATTCTCTCTTTCCTGGCCCTGGACTCCTCAGAGTTCACATTTTCCTGCCTTCCACCCTTACCACACCCCTTCAGGCCAGCCCGCTTTAAACAGGGCCTTTCAGCAAGATGCCACACATAATCCATCGCACCAACTGGGGCAGGGCTTCTGGTGCCAAATGGCCATTGAGAAAAAGGCTGCTAAAAATGTATGTGGTAATTCAGTATTGGCAGGTCCTGTAGGATTAGCTCTATTCCAAGCCTGTCTTTCCTGTATCAGACCTCTCAAATGTTTATGGCTTTCACTCTGTTTTGTTGACATCCTACAGACAGCCTAAATCTAAACTTTCTGCCATGATGGAAACATTCTAGATCTTCAGTGCCCAAAACACTAGCCGAGAACCTTATGCGGCTACCAAGCACTTGAAATGTGGCTAGGGTGAAGGAACTGAATTTTTAGTTTTCATTACCTTTAATTAATGTGTATCTAAGTAGCCACACGACGTTCACGGCTACCCTACTGGCCAGCACATGCTAGAGCCATGATTCTGAGAGCAGACGGAAGGACAGTATGCAAACTTGGCTGTATGTTAGGATCACCTGGGGAGCTCTTCTAAGTCCCACTGCCAGCCTGGTACCCCCCCAGATAATTAAAGCAAATTTCCTGGGGTGGAACCCAGACATGCACATTTTGATTTTTATTTATTTTTTTTTAAAGATTTTATTTATTTGACAGAGATCACAAGTAGGCAGAGAGGCAGGCGGAGAGAGGTGGAGGGGGAGCACGCTCCCCGCAGAGCAGAGAGCCCTATGCGGGGCTAGATAGTAGGACCCTGACCTCATGACCCTTGCTGAAGGCAGAGGCTAAACCCACCGAGCCACATATCCGCATTTTTAAAAAAAATTTTTTTTTATTTATTTGTCAGAGAGAGCGAGTACAGGCAGGCAGTGTGGCAGGCAGAGGCAGAGGGAGAAGCAGGCTCCCCGCCAAGCAAGGAGCCCGATGTGGGACTCGATCCCAGGATGCTGGGATCATGACCTGAGCCGAAGGTAACCGCTTAACCAACTGAGCCACCCAGGCGTCCCCATATCCGCATTTTGAAAGGCTCCTCAGGTGATACCAATGTGCTGTTAAGATGAAGAATCACTGTTTTGTTTTGTTTTATTTTATTTTATTTTATTTTTAAAAGATTTTATTTATTTATTTGACAGAGAGAGACACAGCGAGAGAGGAAACAAACAGGGAGAGTGGGAGAGGGGAAAGCAGGCTTCCTGCCAAGCAGGGAGCCCGATATGGGGTTTGATCCCAGGACCCTGGGATCATGACCTGAGTGGAAAAGGCAGTCACTTAACAACTGAGCCACCCAGGTGCCCAAGAATCACTGTTTTAAAATGTAAACTTTTCTACCATTAATAGCCAATCATCATCCAACAAGATGCCTACAAACACTAAGCTATGTAAGCAATTAGGCCAAATATTCCACTCATCATGCAAATCAATCCTATGAGATTACAACAAATTTACACGAATTTCTTCAAGAGCAAATCCATGTCCAAAAGGAATGGGCCACTAAAGAACAGTGAATAGAAAAAGAGCTCAAAAAGGAAAGTAAAACAAGGAAGGGATAGAGTTTTTCAAAATAACTTATTGGCATCCAAAGCCTGGCTAGCCTAAGTCTTTGCATACAAATAATTTATTTTCTGGAAAGCCACCAGTTAATAACAAAATACACCTCCAAATCTGATACTCTGAACAAACAGCTCTAATTGGATTATTTTCCCTTGGCTAACCCACCCACATAGTATCTGTGTCTGACAGCAAGCTCTTGCCACTGCTCATTTTTCTTCAAAGGATAACCTGAAACGTGTAACTTTTCATTGAGTACATTAAACTTTTTAAATGGCAGCAATTAAAAAGCCAATATCGGTCCAAAACGCATGTGCTCTGGCTCACTCTTCTCTGGTAGGGACAATCCCAACCTTCTCTCACCATTACTAATTTCACCAAGTGTAACATTAACCTGGTGAAGCTTTTTCTGAGACTCAACTTAAGAGGCATTATACCCAGAGTGTTTTAAAAAAAAAAAAAAAAAAAGCAAATAGACACTCAGGTTCCCGAAGCCTCTAATCTTCCAATCAGCATTTCCCAAAGGCATACAGTGCCCTTCAGGCTGAATACTGACAGAGTTCCAAGGCTGATGCAAAAAATTCACCACCATTTTCTAGGCAGCAGCACTGAAAGTCACAAACAGGAAGAGGAGATTTTAATAGGAAGAGTATTTGAAGGTCACTCCTCATGACAACAAAGGTTGTTCCCTCTATACTGAGAAGTGAACTGTAAATGATCCAAAACTAACCTCCACCCCCCCCTTTCCCACATGATTACTAATTTAATCCAGTCACAAAACTGAGAACTCCTTGAGTTGACCAAGGCTTCAACAACTCATTTTAACCAACTAACTTCCCTCCAAGGAGAAAGGGCTGGCATAAGTCCATCCATATTCAAAGCCAGAAAGTTCTCACAGAGCAAATGTAATCCCTGCTGCTGTGGCAAACCAGGCTATATTCCGTTTTATCTTGGTCTTGTGGATACCCAGCAGCAGCTCCTCATAACAACTTTTCAACTGTCCATTCCAGTGGAGAGTAAAACACATGGAAATTTTCAAAGTTCACACAAAATTTACAACAGGAATCGGACTATACTTTTGTATATCTATCTGAATGTGGGTTAGATTGAATAGGGTTAAAAATTCTCTTTAGACTGTATAACTAGACTGCCACATAAATACAGAATGCCAAACTGAAGAGGACGTTCAGATAAACAATGAGTTTTTAATGTAAGTATGCCCCAAATATTGCATGAGACATACTTACACTAATAAAGATGTGCTGTCTGGAATTCAATTTTAACAGGCATTGTGGTTTCTTTGTTCTTCCTAAATCAGGAAACCCTACATATCACTGTGCTGGGAAAATCCAACTTGAGAGAGGCAAGGAAGAGACCTAGTTTGGTTTCCCCCCACCCCAGCCTCCCAACAATTCCTATATCGCTGAGCCAACTATAAAAACTGTGTCTCTAGTATGAATACTAATTGGCTACCACCTGATAGACAAGTGTCCCAATGCCCTTCCTTCTCCGGACCGTAGATGCTAATTTAATTACATAACTAAGTAGCGGAGACCTGTGTAGCTGACACACTGACCGTAAATTTTACTTTCAGAGCCTTTATCACAGTCAAGGTCTCAGATAAAGCAAGAAAACGGAGTCTGAGTAGGTGCCATAAATAGAAGAAGTCATTAGAAAATATGATTATTCAATCAGTAAAATTAAGAGCAACATTTGCTACGGAGAAATCACATGAAGATAGCAGAAAGTAAACTGCATATATAAGTGGTTATTATGTGAATTAATTATCCTAAATAATAGTCTGTTTTTAATAGCTGACTCTACCGAACGGTTACTATGTGCCAAGCAACACTCCAAACACTTTACACGTTCTACTGCACTTAATCTGAATCCCCTAAGAAGTGAATCCTACCATCACATCCATTTTACAATGTGAAGAAGTGAGACAGAGATGGAGTAATTTGATAAGACTAGGGTGAACATATTACCTGGTTTGCCTCAGGCAGTCCCAGCTTATGCCTGTTGTCCTGGTACAATTCTTAAACCCCCCCCCCCCCGCCCCCGCTGCTGTCATGAACTACCCAGCTGGAATGATAAATTATATACTTACCTACCAAAGACCCACACTCAGTAACCAGCAGAGGCAGGTTCCATCAGGTAGTATGGCTCAGTAACAGAACCCAGCCACTTTAAGACCCTCTTCCAAGCCTTACCTTCCACAGAACAAGACTGGGACTATGACATTTATTCTTTTTACTTTTACCTGTCATACCCTAGATTTCCTGCATGTGTACAAACCAGTGTGGGGTATGAGGGGTACAAATTAATGAGGGGATGCAGGGGCTAAGGAGGGTCATGTTTTTCAGAACTGTCCTTTATGCCCTTTTAAATCATAGCACAAACCATCTGTGGGCACAGAGAATTCCTCAGTCAGCCTCAATCCACATCCCTGGGCCTGAACATTTTTAAACGTATTCAACTTACCAAAGTAATATTTAACCAGATCCTTTTCTACTTTGGAATGACCTTCACCTTCCTCCAACCTAACCTGAGCAGTCAGGGCACAGTTCTTTGCTATTTCTATTAAGATGAAGGTGGGGGCACGTGATGTAATGAGCACTGGGTGTTATCTAAGATTGATGAATCACTGACCTCTACCCATGAAACTAATAATACACTATATGTCAATTAACTGATTTTAAATTTTAAAAATTTTTTAAAAAAAGGTAGATATATTGTATATACTATCTTCTAGTTACAGGGCTTTCCTTTTTTCCCTAACTCAAAAAACAAACAACCCTCTCATTTTTAATCTATGGTAAAACACTGTTTTCCCAATAAATATTGCCCAATAACCATTAATGCTAGTTTGACACTGTGCAAACAGTGAACATGAACATTAACTTGTAGCTTCACCTCATGTGTCTAATTTTAAAACGTATCACAAGTGGCCCAAATAAGCAGAGGTGGTCATTTCAGCCCTTACCGCCAGGCTGTGTGGCTTCACCTGGCCCCTCTGAGCTTGTCTCCTCCTTTACACAAAGGCACAGATGGTACTAAGATCCACAGGGTCCCACCCAGCTCTAAAGCTTCTGATTCTTCGTATTCTCTAAAATCATTCTGACCATAAGCTGCAGCCTGCAATGTGAGAACATTACTCTACCACAAAACCTCCTAACAGCTGGTCCTCAAACACCTGGAAAACCTGCCACAGGTAAGGGTCCTGGGAGCGGGCTTGGGAGCAGCCCTGTGGTAAACAGTGATCGCTCTCAGGTTTGTAATACTCCTTGATATATTAAGTTTGACTTCTGCCGGCCCCAGGCCACGTGAAAAATGCTTTTAAATATTTGTTTTTGTGATGGGTCATGAATGCTTTCTCTACAATGAGACCAAAGTCAACAAAAAGGAAAAGACTGGGAATCATGTCTCTAAAGGATTTTCCTGCCTCAAATCCTAGCAAGTCACCTTCAAAAGGAAGGTTGAATTGGTCAGGTCTGACTATAATGGCAGTTGGAAAGGAGCTGGATGGGGGGTGCTACCGAGTTAGCTGACAGATTTAAAAGTGTCTTTCCTATCAGGAAACAATTGCCCTCTGCACCTTTTCACTCACAAAAGAAAAAAGACAAAATGAAAACTGAATTCTCAGTTTGGATTTATTTCATAATTTCTAATAGAAACTGAATTCATCACTAAAAAAAAAAAAAAAAAGAAAAACTATAAACTCAAAGGTCTGGGGAGTTGGTCATTATTAAGTTTTACTCATGCATCGTTATGAAACAGGAAGAGCTCCTTCTTACCTAAAGTTTTATTACATGAGATTTACAGCCACATTTGAGTGAAAACTTCCATACTGAGATTTGTTACATATGCAGGCATAAAATCCCTGGCAACAAATACCTTATTTAAATCCAAAGCCTTCTGGTAAAGAAATGTGTAATACCTCTTGACAAAAGTTGTCTTTCTGCTTCTTATCAGAGCCCTCATTTCAGTAGTATCAAAGCTTCTAAAAATTTGTTATGGAAAGTCAGAGGGAACCAAGAAAAAATGTTGAGGCCAATAAAAAATTATACATGTTTGGGTCATCTTTCCAAACCAATCTAATCTTTTCTAACAACTAAGATGTGTGGTCATGGTTTGTTTAACTTTCTCTTTTCAATGGTAAGTTTAAAACACAAAAGCAACTAAATGAAGAAAAAAAATGCTATGGATTCAACACAGGCATGTAACCAATAATAACTAAAAAAAACACAAAAAAAAACCTCTATTTGATTCGTAATAGTAGAAATCAGATTCTTCAAATAATCAACTTTAGATTATCAACAATAAGAACAAAGCTTCTTCCTAATGTATATAATAATTAAAATGAATCTCTAGTATTTTTACTCTATGAGAACAGACTAGTGTACCCCAAAGCATATTCCATGAACTCCAGGCCTAAGAGAGGCTTGGAGGCAGGTGGTGGGGGGGAGAATTCCAAGTTTGGGTAAGTTTGGGAAACACCATATATTTATTTCTCTCTCTGCTAGAATGCGTATTAGCTTACAAAAGCTCTGAGAAGCGCTTCACTAAAGAAACCTATTACATTTTACTTTGCCTAGCATTCTCTTTTTATTTTTATTTTTTAATATTATTGGGGTTCTTTTTAAGATTTTTATTTATTTATTTGACAGAGAGAGAGATCACAAGTAGGCAGAGAGACAGACGGCGGGGGGGGGTGCAGGGAAGCAGGCAGCAGGCTCCCTGCTTGAGCAGAGAGCCCGATGCAGGACTTGATCCCAGAATCCTGGGATCATGACCTTAGCTGAAGGCAGTGGCTTAACCCACTGAGCCACCCAGGAGCCCCGCATTCTCTTTTTAAATAACACATGTTAACATACTGCTAAGCTAGTGCTTCAAAGAACTTGATGGGAAATGCAAGCCAGACCACAGAAACTACACTGTTATCTATGTTTGGTCAGAAACTTCTAATGATCACACATACCCTCCAGTCACATGGGTGGATGACACTTGCCTGCTCCCCTCGAAGTTGGGCAGGGTCATGTGACTAGTTCTGGCTAATGCCTTCTATGTGACCCATCAGCCACGGTTTCAGAGGTAGAAAAACCTGAGGCAGAGCTGTTTGCCATCCTATGACAGACATATAACATGAATGAGAAATGCACATCTATGGCTTTGAGCCACCGAGATTTTAGAGCTGCTTGTTACTGTAGCACCAAGCCTAAACTGCCTGCTACGTTATGGAAGGGAATGGTCTTAAAGAGAGCTCTGTAAACTGACTGGAAGTGGCAAAATAAACACAGACAGAAATATGTGAAAAATGGGGAGGTAGACGGTAAAAGCTTCTAAGAACAAATCTTTAAGAAAGCCACTTTGGTGACTCTTAATCTCACAAAACAAACTGAGGGTTGCTGGGGGGAGGGGCGTCGGGAAAGGAGGGTGGGGTAATGGACATTGGGGAGGGTATGTGCTATGGTGAGTGCTGTGAAGTGTGTAAACCTGGCGATTCACAGACATGTACCCCTGGGGATAAAAATACATTATATGTTTATAAAAAATAAAAAAATTAAAAAAAAAAAAAAAAAGAAAGCCACTTTGGTCTACAGAATCTTAAATTAAGCACTAAAGAACACCATGGTATGGACTAATTTGAAGTGACTAACGAGTTTGTTGGCCAGAGCAGGTAGTGAGGACAGGCACTGAGGGTAGCAGCATCACTTACTGAGTGCCTACAAAGTGCCAGAAATTAGTACATATTACTGCATTTAATCCTGATGCTGGGACAGTTGGTAGATCATAACTGTTGGCCTCATCTCCCCTTCATGTGAGAAAACCAAAACTCTATTACATAATTTGTCTAAGATTATATCACTAACAAATGGCTCTCATGTAACAACATGTGTCTATGTTCTTTTTAAGACACCACTAATCTGAATTAGTAGAAAAATCTAAGTTATGATATTAAAAAAAAAAAAACACTTTGGAGTTTCATTACTGAGGCACTTTTGTAAGAATGTGAAAACACTGTACAATCAGAAGGAGACCAAATTAGGCCAGATGGTAGGTGCGAGCTTTCAAAGTATAAACAGGATGTTCTTATAATTAACATACTGTTTGCAATGGGTGACATGGACTTTTCAAAAAGGCTTATATTTTTAAATTATAAAATGAAGACATGATTATTGGTGAACACTGGAAAATACAGGAAAGCACTTAAAAGAAAACAAAAGTCACAATACTACCACACTCTACAAAAAATTATGATTTGGAGTATTTCCTTCTCTTGTGGTTTTTCCCCCACATAGTGGAGATCACACCATTTAAATAACCTTGTGTTCTGCTTTTATTCCTTTATATTAAAGAGCTCCCTATGTTATCAAAATGTTTTCAAGAATATTTTTATCCATATAATAACTAATAGATAAATATTTGGCACATATTAGGCCTTCATATTACTTATATCAACTTATTAATCCTCAAAAGAACCCTCTAATGTCTGTATTGTCATTGCCCCTACCTTACAGGTGAAGAAAGTGAGACAGAGTAGGGTTAATGACACGCCCAACGTCACAAGTGAGTCCCAGGTAGACCTGGGATTCAGACCCAGGCAGCACCTCGGTCAGCACTTTTAACCACAACATTGTATTTCCTCCATGATATTTCCTCCTCTAACTTACCAATGCTGGGCATTTGGTTTATTACCATTTTTTTCTATTGTAATAATATTATAATAGACAATGTTATGGGCACATGAAGCACTAGTTTATCTAAGCTTATTCAGATAGCAAAACTCCTACCATTCTAACAAGTTGAATTTATTTTCAGCTAGCTGACAACAGCTGTAGAAACATCTAAGATGGCTAGCATTTCATAAACCAGCTCATTACTCCACCGACTGCTGGTATGAACTTCCATGTGGTCCTCACCTGTCTATTCCACGGCCATCTGCAACAGATTTCTGTAATGTTTCCATCTGCCTTCACACTGCACAAAGCCAACCAAAACCCTGTTCTGTGCATCCCCTAACATTTATAAGCAAATTCCGTAAATTTTTATGTCTGGAATATCTTAAGTGCTAAATAGTTGGTCCCAGTCTTACGAGCCTATGCCAATATGAGACATACAAACACAGAGAGAGGACAATCCAATTTGCAGGTGTGAAACTAAGATGAATAATTTTTTAATCCAGACAATAACTCAAGAAAAGGATATTTAAATATTTTACTTTTTGCTTTTTTATCTTATAGTGAATGACTGCAATCTCTTGCAAGATTAAAGGAATACATACTCCAATTTAGTGGATAATCTGAGGTGAAAACTATCCAAAATAGAGTTTCACAAGTAGATCAGAGAATGGAGTGTTAAGTAAAAAACTAGTGGCTCTAGCTTATAGTCCACATCTGCTAACTCGGCTTACCAAACTGGCTATCCAAGAGGGTGTTTAAAGATCAAGGAATGTGTGGTGCAGCCACTCTGGAAAACAGCATGGAGGTTCCTCAAAAAGTTGAGAATAGAGCTACCCTACAACCCAGCAATCGCACTACTGGGTATTTACCCTAAAGATACAAATGTAGTGATCTGAAGGGTCACATGCACCCGAATGTTTATAGCAGTAATGTCCACAATAGCCAAACTATGGAAAGAACCTAGATGTCCATCAACAGACGAATGGCTAAAGAAGAGGTGGTATATATACACAATGGAATACTATGCAGCCATCAAAAGAAATGAAATCTTGCCATTTGCAACGATGTGGATGGAACTAGAGGGTATTATTGCTGAGCAAAATAAGTGAATCAGAGAAAAACAATTATCATATGATTTCCCTGACATAAGGAAGTTAAGAAGCAAAGTCAGAGGTTTTGGGGGGTAGGGAAGGAAAAAAATGAAACAAGATGGGATCAGGAGGGAGACAAACCATAAGAGACTCTTAATCTCACTATAAACAAACTGAAGGTTGCCGGGGGGAGGGAGATAGGGAGAGGGTGGTTGGGTTATGGACACTGGGGAAGGTATGTGCTATAGTGAGTGCTATGAAGTGTGTAAACCTGGCAATTCACAGACCTGTACCCCTGGGGCTAATAATACATTATATGTTAATAGAAAAATTAATTTTTTAAAGATTTTTTTTTTTTTGACAGAGATCGCAAGTAGGCAGAGAGGCAGGCGGGGGTGGGGTGGGGGGAAGCAGGCTCCCTGCTGAGCAGAGAGCCTGACGCGGGGCTCAATTCCAGAACCCTGGGATCATGACCTGAGCCAAAGGCAGAGGCTTTAACCCACTGAGCCACCCAGGCACCCCCAAAAATAAAAAAAAAAAAAATTTTAAATCAAGGAATGTGTACAAGAAAGACAAAAACATAAAAAAATTGAGAAATCATAGGTTCAATATTTTCCAAACCGCCAAAATACCATATAGAGAATTCATTTGCCATTGAAGAATGAAAAGATTAATACATCTAAAGAAGCTAAGTATCTCCCTCCACGTTTTCCACAAAATATTTTTCCACACAGTAAAAACACAAAATGTTGTTTACATATTCTAAAAGCACACCTAGAAAAATAGCCTCAATTCTACTTATCAAAGGCCTAATAAGTATAAACTACTGTATAAAGGCACTAACGTAAAAGCCAGAAATGATGTTTCTATACATGAAGAGCCCCTCTGAAATATGTGTAAGATACTGAAAGTGACAAAGCACAATTCAGGACTTACAAATCTAATGACAGCGATGTATATGAAACAATTAATCTAATGACAACAATGTAGGGTACTCTCTAAAAAGCCATAACACTATTGCAATTAGTCTGAGCCCAAATTCATAAGGGACTTCAAATTAGAGGATAATTATGATATCTGTTAATACCATCTTTCTAGAAATTTGGTTTGTATTGAAGCCCTCCTAGAGGAAGTTCACTCACTGTTTTCATATTATATTTAACATCTAAGTCCTCTCTGTTATTTTATTTCCACAAGGTAATCTAAGTATTGTTTTTTTAAAAATTTCATCTTTGCAGCACCCATGCTAATAAATAGGTTGACTGGATTATCCTCTCAAGCAATCTCCACCTCTACTTAGTCACTCCTCACCCTCTGCAGGCGATGATCGTGTCACTAGTCTCAAACCTGTACAGGACCCCTCCTAAAGGCTGCACACCCCCACTCCTGTTTTGTTTTTGTCATCCTGACTTAAAAAAACAAGCCCGTTTTTTTTTTAATGGAGAGACCAGAATTAGAATGTAAACCACTTACAAACAAGAATCAAGTACTGCAGATAAATTGCAAAAACTTAACACAGAGTCAAAAAAGGAATAAGCAAAGGAAAAAAAAAAGATTCTGCAGGACTGTAACCAATGCCCTTTACTATGCTTCTATAAGGTTCTAACGTTCAAATATCAATAATTCATATCCACATGACTATCCAATATACAAAATATAGGGCTTTTTTTTTTTAACCTTTCAGGGCCCAAATTTCTATTCAAACCACAATTAGTGAGTAGGGTGAACAGGGCAGGGGAACCTCCCTGTGAAGTCTGAGATAATGCATCACCAATTAGTTCAGATAAAACCATGCAAGGTAATATGTGACACTTGTGGCGCAAGTTTTTTTTAAGAATGCTAGCACAAAAAATAAATAAATAAAAATAAACCTTACTAAAGAGGAAAGCTACCATTTCTATTTCTTGGTAATACATTTAGAGGAATGATTTTGCTCAAGTGAAATGACAAGTTTGAAGCGCTTCTGCTCAACTGTAGCTATTTTAAGTCAGGCCAAGGCTGCATTAGTGCTTGTCATACAGCTTGCTCCCAATCTCTTGGCAGTTCTCCAATGCATTCCAACTTCTTATGCACAGCCTTGCAGGAATCACATCTCACTTATCTCTAAAGACACACTAAGTAAGATGTTGCCACACTACACAACCAACCTGCCATCTATTCCCATCAGATCACTTTGCACAATGTCTGACTAAAAAAAAAAAATCAGACCACCATCTGCGTGGATACAGTTTAGTCCAAAAATCCAATTTACATTGGTCCCCAAAACAAATATACTGCTCAAACTGGGGGAAAACGCTGTACTCCACTGCCCAAAAAAAGGTTGAATACTCACCAACTAAGGAAGGAGAACTGACATGGAAGGGGAAAAAGCAAGATCACACCTTAAAAAAGAAATGCCTTAACTACAGATGTTAAGCCCTAGCCATGTTCCCACTGCCTACATCTTGAAGCAGATTATTAATCAGTGTATATTTTAAAGGATCATCTCAGTATTTAATGAGTCCCGTTACTTCCTTTAAAACAATTTAACCTAGCAATACATCCTCTAAGTCAATGTACTCTCTAATTGTTAATATTTGGCCAAAATAAAAAAAAAAAATCCTCTTCAAAAACAACCTGGAATTGTTAACCACATGCTGCTACATTCCATTCTCACTAAAAAAATATATATTTAATTAGCACATTTGAGCCTCATGCTCTGCACAGCTGCACAACATTCCAGTGATAGGCCAGCTATCATATACTCTTTACAATGAATATCTACTTACTTTAAAGGTTAAGAAGACCGAGAACCAGTTCCCAAATACGATCCACTAAAGATTTATTTCATATGAACAAAAGTTTCCTTTAACAAGAGTGTAGCCCAACGAAAATACATACTATAATTAGGAATAAAATATTCACACAAACATTCACTAACAAAGTAATTTTTACAGAGCTGGAAATACATATATATATACACATACACACACACACACATATATATATCTATATCTTTATCTATATATGTATATACATAAATATATATGATACTCTACCGACAGATAAGAGTACTCTTCCTCAGGAATAAGACAATAAATTAACCTGCTCTCTAATTAAACTTTTACCCTTTAAGAATCAAACAAGATTTTAAGAGCTAGGATGAAAGCTAGTGTTCTTAAAGTCAGGAACACACACTTCAAAAGCAAAATAAGCATTTCAAAATGAAAAATCATCCTAATTGTCAAGGAAACTCAGAAATTCTTTTAGGGGCGCCTGGGTGGTTCAGTGGGTTGAGGCCTTCAGCCGGGGTCATGATCTCAGGGTCCTGGGATTCAGCCCTGCTCTCTGCTCAGCGGGGAGCCTGCTTTTCTCTCACTTTCTGCCTGCCTCTCTGCCTACCTGTGATCTCTGTCTGTCAAACAAATAAATAAACTCTTTAAAGAAAAAAAAAATTCTTTTAGCAGTGGGTATTGATTTAAAAACAAGCAAAGAGACAAACAACAACAACAACAACAACAACCACCACCTACCTTTAAAACAAAGAATAAAACACAAGGTATGTGCTGGCTTCCCTCCTGCTCAAACGGCACATGAATGTCTGTGCTCCAGGATCACGATCATCCTTGACTTCACCCAGGAGATAAGTTGGGTATTTAAGGACAGCTGGCAGCACAGGGTTGTCAAGCTCACTGTGAGAAAGACCAGGCCCCTCTCAGAGAAGTTACCCAACTGATACTTCTGACCACCACTTCCTAAAAAAGTGACAGGTGCACTCATCCATTCAGAAGTCCGGATAAGGCCACATTGCGGCCTCCTGTTCTCCCCTATCCTGGGGCGCAGGGACCACTGTGAGCACTGTCTCATGTCAATGCTCCCCAAGTGCTAGACCCAATGTGTGCAGCCACCTGGGGGTTAAGTTGAGATCCCCGCTGCAGGCTTCAGATAGGCCAGGCACATTAATAATCAAAGCACTTCCCTTGATGAGTTGTCCTCAAAAAGAATGATTCCCCATCAGGTCAGGAGTTTGTGAAGAATCCCTTATTTGGAGAGAGGAAGTCCATGTAGTGCAGCTGAGCCCCAACCCCCAATCCTGCTCCAACCATCAGCCAGCCCAGCTGAGCTTCCCCCTAAACTGTAAAAGGAGCTACCACTGGCCTTCAGCGTTTAAACCTGGGAAGAAGCACATTTGCCACGCTTCCTCCAGGGCCACCACTCTAGACAAGACCAGTAACAACCACAAAGTACCTCATAGAAACTGCTAGGAAGGGCTTTCTTTCTCTTCCAGTGAAAGAGTATTTCACCCCTCTTCCCACTCCTTTTCCTAAGCACATAAAAAACCCTTTTAGCACCTTCTTCAGGAAAAGGCCAAATACTAGAATTAAGGCAATAAAGTGCTAGCAAGTCAACTCCATCCATCCAATGTCCCAAGGCTAAAACAACTGGCTTGCATAATCAAATAAGTATATTGCTTCTTCTCCTTGAAACAAATCCTAGATCAAAAGATAGAATTTTAAAGAATTCGGCCAATACAAAGACCCTAAGAAAGCTGAGCTCCTAGTGTATGCTTTCAACAATCACAACCAAACTGATCCAGTAAAATTTATTACCTTTAAAACCAAGATTCTAATAACCACATCCATTCCATTTGTAACACTGTTATGGGGTAACTGTTTTAAAGATTCTCCAAAATCTGAAAATAAAAGTAAAATCAGATGTTGTCCAAAGCATATGGAGATGTCCCTCAAGGGAATTAATGCAGCTCTGATGAGAATTTTTTCCAAAACAAAACAGAAAGCACACATTATCTAATGAGAACTTAATTTCTGGTATTTTTCCACTATAAAAAAATTTTTTCAAAGAAAAAAAGTATAATAAAATATGGATTTTGTTTCTTTACCACTTTTCTTTAACACCCCTACCACTAAAAACAGTTCAGGGCAACAGACAGTGTCCGTGCCATAGCTTTAAATAAGACCAGAAATAAAGATTTTATGTTTTGTTATGCTACATGTATTGAAAGGAAGAGTAATAAACATCAAGTGATTATTTAGACTGTCAGAACTTGACATCTTTAGCCTGAGATCTGAGAATGTGGCCCTTATTTGTAAGATAAGTATATGCACTGGGAAAAAGGTTTAAAGGATCAACACCGAAATGTTAACTGCATGCTGTTGAAGTCACTAAATATCTAGTGATTTCAATTTTCTTCTTTGTATTCATTTTTATTTTCCATATGATCTACAATAAACATTTATTATTTTGGTAATAAAATATTTAAAAACTTTTATGTTAGATGATTTTATGCTAATTTATAACTTTTTCAAAGTACACATTCTTCAGAAGCCATTCAGAAAAAAACTATATATATATACTGTATAGAGTCGCAGACACTGTCAAATATTCAAGAATTCTAAGAAGGTAAAAAAAAAAATTAGTATTTTAACTTTTTTTTTTTTAAAGATTTTTAAAATTTATTTATTTGACAGAGATCACAAGTAGGCAGAGAGGCAGGCAGAGAGAGAGGGGAGGAAGCAGGCTCCCCACTGAGCAGATACCTGATAAGGGGCTAGATCCCAGGGGCTCGATCCCAGGACCCTGAGATCATCACCTGAGCTGAAGGCAGAGGCTTAACCCACTGAGCCACCCAGGCGCCCCAATATTTTAACTTTTAAGACTATTGTACTCATGATAAAAGCACTCCCTTGCTACAGATTTAAAAATACAATGGAAAATGTTTAAACATCACAAAACAAAATAAATAAGCATTGTTTTAGGGAAGCATCTAGGTTTTCCTTCCCCTTTAAATAAGTAAGATAAAAGGGCTAAAAGGAGGAGGGGTGTAAACCACGATAAGGGTATGTTTTACCCCACCAAAAACTGTACAGCTGGTGAAGAACATTCCAGAAAAATGTACAGCCTGTGAATGTTTACATTTAGCCTTGAAGCAAACACACTAGGACAATTATCCCTGAACCTGCTATCAAAGAGAGTAAGGAAACAAGAAACCTCACTCAGAGCCAGAGGCAGTAGCCATAGAGGCCAATCTCCTGGAGGATGTTTTTTACCAGCTCCCTTGTGGCCCAGTTCCTAGATCTTTTCCCACAGTCCATGGAAGTAATAAAATAACAAGGCTCTAACAAAGTGCACACTTAAATAAGGAATGGAAAAACCTTTTCAAAATATCAGTGTTCTTTATGCCTTTAGTATTAAGACTGCTTTTCTGTAAGTCCGGCAGGAAAAAAAAATTGAATAGCAAAGGGTATATTTAACTGATTAATCATTTTACTTATTAGTTTTTATCCATCTAAAATGAGGCTTATCGTGGTGTTAGGATATTTTTGATAAAGAGCAAGTGTTTATTGTTAAGTACTTCCAAAAATTTGGGAAATGTGGAGAGATTAAATTAGAGCTCTTCCACAATCTCATCACCAAGAGATAACCACTTTCTAAAGCACAGACATATTTAATTATAGATATATACTGCCAAAGAATATTTACTGCTTATTTATATATTGTTCTGCATTTCATCGTAGTTCATCTGTTAGGTAAAAGTCTGTAATTATGTTCTAATACAGAATTTACTGCCCAACCAATGGCTTCAAGTTTATATGTTACAGATCAGAAAAAGAAGGATGCTACAGATTGTAGAGCAGAGATGTCAAATGGCTCTAAAAATCATTCAGGTGTTTACTCCCATAATTTAGAGTTTACAAAGGATGAAATTATGACACCTATAAACAGGGATCAGTTTTAAAGCAATCTTTAAGTTATAACATCTTACTTTCAGATCTCAAAGCATACTTAACTAAAACCTTCCTCAATCAACCACTTAAAACTGATAGCAGAAAAACACCACAAAATTCATGGAAGTAAATCAGTTCATTTCTACAAGCTACATTTTACAAAGTACCAACACAGTTGGGAATTTAGGCCATAAAACAGAACTATTCCTTCCCAAATATTTCCCCCAAAGGTGAAGGGCAATGTGATTCATTCCTGAGACTCACTTGTTATCTCCACACAATTCCCCACTTTAAAAGTCTTAAAATAGCCCGCTGCCTCCGTTCAACGTGGAGATTAAACAATCATACATATATCCTTCTGTCTCACCTATGTGATAGAGAGATACAATAAATATCATATATGTATATACATACATAAGAATTTGCTTTCATCCAAAGAAGAAAAGGTATTATTAAAATTCATTCCTCTCACACTTAGCCTATAATAATCCCAAATGGTGAGAAACCATTAATCAGAAGTAACAGAAACCTGGAGTTATTTTTATTTTAAAATTTTCACTTACAATTTCATCTGCTTTTCTGACCAATTTCAATGAAACATGATGGTCTAATGGTTACAAAATTAGCTTCAGCAGCTGTGCTTGGGTTTCCACAAGTGAGAACAAGTATGTCACAAAAGTCCACTGCCCTCTTTCTGCACAAGGATGCTATTTGGAAATACTAAAGAATCCTGGTCACCTTTTCAGCTGACCCAGGTTAGTGTAAAGTCAAGTTAGCTTTCCATCATATCTAAATGCTCTACTTTCTCTGAGGCCTATACCCTGAAGACACTAACTTAACTCATTTTCCTCTGCTCTTAGAAAAGTGGACAGAAGGACAAGTAAGACAATTCTTTAGAAATTTAAACTATTCCTTAACAATGACCTATAAGTGACCAGATTTGCTTTTTTCTTTTTTTTTTAGCAATTAACATAAAGTGTTGCTTCCTTTTTTGATTATTAAAAAATGGCCCTCCTGGCAGTCTATTGTATTTACTGTCTTCTCTATATATTACCGTATTTCAAGACTCAAAATGAGAAACATTAAGTCATAGGAATTTCCTTTCTTACAAGAAAGGAAATCACCCATCAACCTGCCATCCAAAGCATTAACATTTTAATGTATTTCCTTCCAGTCTTTTATTTAATATAACAAAACCGGACTTATACCCTATTGTATAGCATTGCATAAAGGTATTTCCACTGAATATTATATTGTTAGCATTTTCCCATTTCAGTAATATTCTAACAAACCATTATTATTTGAAGAACTATACTGAATTCCATCCCATTCCCTGTGCCATAATTTGAGTATGTCCCATTTGCTTTTTCACTATAAATACTGGTAAGAATATTCTTTTTTAAAAATCTGTTCTTATTTTTATTTCTTTCTTTTAGGTTACAGAAAACAAGTGGGATTTCACTCCAAAAAGTATAAGCATTTAAGGTTTCTGTTATATATATAACCCAGTGTCCTCTACTAAGTTTGTATTAATCCAAATAGTCTCCCAACAGATAATGCAGAGTTCCTATTTTATAGTATCCCAGATAGCCTTATTTACCCACCAATTAAAGTGGAAAAATTAATCTAATTGTTTTGTGTTTCAAATTACTGGTGAATTTGAATAATTTAATATAGTTATTATTGGCTTCTTTTATTTCTTCTTTTATAAACTATCTGTTCATATCCTTTCCCCCAAATAGTAGGACTTTAGTGTTTCCTTGTTTGTTAAAAATAGGCATTAGCCAGGTTTGCCTTTCCTATAATTTAGACATGATACATATGGACAAGTTTAACATAGACTGAACCTAGCATTATTTATCTAAATGATGGTATGTTTACTGGAATGTATCTTTTCCGAAAAAATCAAAATATTTATTTGAAAAGAAAACATAAAGTTGAGACTAAGCAAACTATCCATCTCTTGTGGTAATTAAAACGTATTATGATAGACAGTGGATTATCTCACTTAGCTTTAACAATCCTTTGTGATAGGTACCACCATGCAGATGGAGATACTGAGGCTCACAGACAGGTCAAGGTAGTATGCCCAAGGTCACTCGGCCTGTACAGGGAGTCACCAGGTTGTGTAACTCCACAGCCTAAAGCTCAGGACCCCTGCATCCAACAGCCTCCCATCAGTCACTCTGGCTCTGACCTCTCTCAACTCTTCCAACATTATCTCCACTGAGGTTCTGCTGGAACCTCAAATTGAACATGTTCAAAGATAAAACTGATTCTCTTCCCAACTAGATTTTCACTATTCCCAGGGTCTATTTCTGTCATCATCCAAGTCTGAAATCCATGTCACCTTAGCTCCTCATCCACTTAGATCTACCTCCCATCCATTCACTCTACAAGCAACTGGCACAGGATTGAGCCATCATAGCCTTTCTCCCATCTCTCCCCTCCTTCTCATTCCCTTGGTTACCACTGTAACCTGCTCCCTTAACCTCCAGACCCCCGCAATCACCTATTTCCTCTCTCCCTGCTTTTGATTTCTTCCTGTTCCACTCTATTTTGAACTCTGCACAGTACTGTGTTACTCAAATATCTTATCATCACAAGATTTGGGGGATATACAGGATCTTAAAATTAAGCATGAGATCCGATTAACTGGTAGTTACTGCCTAGAGCACTGTTGAGAAGGTTACTGAGGTTTTACCTCAGTTCTGTGGAAAAAGAGTGTCATGCCTGATTTTCTAGGTCTGCCAGGGAGGGAGGGACTGGTGCCCAGGGGCCATGTTTTAACCCCACTATAATTTCATCTAAGTTCTTCACTTTATAAACTTGGAACTGAGACCAAAAGAGTAAATGGCTTGCCAAAGTCACACACCAAGTCAATAAGAGATCTTTTATCTTCTGGGGACATTAGAGAATATATTCTATACAGTAGAGTATATAGTCTTTAGATCCAGGAACTAAATTTTATTCACCATTAAACCAGCACACACCATCACTCTAACCCAATTTCAAGCCCTGGCAAGAGAAGGTATCCCATAATTTGTTCATTGAATCAAAAACAGTATGGCAGAGTAATCTTAGAGTAGCAGCAAAAGGAGAACAGTAGTATAAAATGCTTCTTGGTAAAAAGACCTATAATTACTCTACTTTCAAGAACAGGAACCTGAGCTGACAAAGGGTTTCCAGTAAGTAGTCTTGTACAGCCTGTGCTGATCGATACATAAATCCCACTGTAACAAAGCCTTTTAAAAAATTTTAAAAAATAAGCTGTTTATTAGCTCTTTTGACATAAAAATATCAAGGCAGTTTTTGGAAAGCATTTAGAAGAGGTCAGTGGCTCATACACCTTAGGTAGTTTGAAGAGAAGTAATGAAACTGTTATTAACTGAACACCTACTATGTACCTAGCACTGTACACTGCTGTCTCCCAACCATATCAGGAAGTATTATCATTTCAATTTTAGGAAAATGTTTCTATTTCAATAAGGAAACTGGTTTCAAGAGTAATGAATTATCCCAAGGCCAGATCCTAACTGTGACCACATGGCTAGTATACAACAGCATTAGGATCTGAGCCTAGATACATTTGACACCAAAACTAAAGCTCTTTCCCAACTGAAAAAAGAAATTTTCCCGCCATAACAAAATTGTCCTCGCAAAACTTAAAGAACAAAAATTATGATTCAACTGAGATTACGGATGACTGTTCATCAAATGAAACCACAAAAGAGTTTTAAAAACAAACACAAACTGGGAGGTAATTTTTGTGATACATATAATCCACAGGGATTAGCAGACAATCTACATAAAGAACTCCTACAAATCAATAAGAAACAAATCTAAAAGATAAAGAGACAAAAAGCCTAAGGGGACTTTACAAAAGAAGTAACTCAAATAGCCAATAATATAAATACTTAACCTCACTAATCAGAGAAATGGCAAATAAAAAGCCTCATGAGATATCATTTCATAAATATCAACGGGACAACATTTTAAGTCTGGTAAATGAAGTAGTGGCAAAGTTGTAGAATGATTATAACATGTACACTACTTGTAGAAACACAAATAGTACAATCACTTGGGAAAAAAAATTTGGCATATTTAGTGAGGTTGATGATACACATACTCCATTATCCAGCAAATTTTACTTGTGAGAGAGAC
Organism: Mellivora capensis; assembly: GCA_004024625.1. NCBI lineage: Eukaryota > Metazoa > Chordata > Mammalia > Carnivora > Mustelidae > Mellivora > Mellivora capensis. The sequence continues at coordinate 41,858 of PISX010014443.1, forward strand.
AGACAAACAAATGTGTGTGTGCTTGCATCTATCTCCATATATGTATTAAGAGACATATAAAAGACATATTCATAGCAGCCTTTTTATAAGAGCAAAAAACTAGAATCAATTCAAATCTCTATCTATAGCAGTAGGAATAAATAAGTGGTAGTAGAATACTATGTAGCAGTAAAAATGAATGAACCACAGCCACAAAATGAATGAATCTCAGGAATATAATGTTAATTTAAAGTGAAAGTCACAGAAAAATACATAAAGTGTAATTTCTTTTATATAAATTTCAAAAACATACAAAACCCATAAAGATAACCCATAAAGAAGAGCAAGGGAGGGAATGATAAACATAAAGTCAGGACAGTGGCTACTTCAGTCGGGATGACAGAGGATCAATCACACAGGCAACTATGAATACACAATGATAAGATTCTTCTTCCTAAACTGGGTGATGGGTGCCTGAGTGCCCACTGATTTATGATTCTGTAATAGATCTTTTATGAGCATTATTTTGTACATACAAATCACTTAATAAAAAACTTTAAGAAGGCAATGGATCATAAGGGCAGGACACTGAATATACCAGGAGAAGTAACTGATGACAGAGAAAAAGATGACAGAGATCAAAGGGAGCAGAAGGGCACTTGCACTCAGGGATTTAGCTTCCTGGACTCCAATTCTGCTATCTCAAAGCCAATGCCTTTTTATCTAGGCAGGGAGGAGAGAATGTTTTTCAACTTTAGAGGTGTTCTAGAAAAGAACTAAAAAACCTCACTAGTCTAAATAACTATTAAAAAAATAGGGCTCCTCCATCTAAAAATTAAAGAACTTTACAAAGTATTTCTGTATTAAATGATTTACATCAGTGAATCCCTTTCTTCAACACCACTTAGTGACCCAAGGGGGGGAAAATGTGCTGATATTTCAGGCAAAATAAAAACAAAAGAAAGATACTAGAAGGATATGGAAGTCCCCTTAGCTGAAGGAATAGAGCAGTTTCTCCATTTAACATGCATACAAGTCACTTGGGGGTCTTGTTAAAATGCAAATTCTGATTGGATAGGTCTGAGATGAGACATCTAAGAATCTGCCTTTATAAAAAGCTCCTGACTTGGGTGTTCCACAAACCTCACTAGTGCAACAAGAGACATTATGAAAACACCTTCTCCAGGGACGGCTAAAAACAGAAATGTGGGTGTCTCTAATTGGGATAGTTTCATTTTGCCCACCAAGATAAAGAAATTAAGATACTCTTCCTACACTATATAAACTTGGGTACAGGATACCTGTTATCAGAAAAATCAAGAATACTAAACTAGGTCTTTTGCAAAGAAAAAGTGCTCTGAGAGGCAGCAAAGACTGAAAACTTAAAAGAGAAATCCATGAGAACTTTTACTCACTTCAACAGTAGCCTTTCCAGAAGGGATATTAGCCCTTTCCTTATGGAAGAATGGTTTCCCAGTCGTACTGAAGATACCAGAACTACCAAAAGGAAATGCACAGAACAGTAATTAAAGACTCATTATAATGCAGGTGTTGGTCATGGCCCAAGGTAATCAAAGGAGCATCACACAGGTCTATATATTACATATGTATGTGTGTGTGAATAGCTCTAGAATGCTAAGAATATGCTCTTAAAATGAAAAGCTTATTATTTTTACGGAAACCACATCAAATAATTCCCACTCATCATGTCTGTTTAATAGTAAAAACCCTTCCATCCCAAAATAGTACTTCTGCATGTAGAGTTATGCTTTCATAAAGCACTCAATAACCACTCAAACTCTTCCAAGGAAACACGAATGCCAAGTCTCCGCTAAGAGTGTGTCACAGCAGAGAGTGAGGTCTTCTCACTTGCTCCTACAACATCACAGACTGTTGTTACTAGTCTCACCCTAAGAGACGCTCTGCACAGAAAGCCCACACAGCAGTTTCCTCACTGCCCCAATACTTACTCTCAGATGAAGTGTTCGGTTAGTCCAGAGATAACAGAAAGAGAGTAGCCTAACAGAATTCTGCACCTGGTGTGTAAGTCAGAACAGCTAAACCCTCTGCGCCATCAACACAGGATATTTTTTACAACATAATAAATCCAAAATGTCTGGATAATCCTTGGAAACAATACTCCCAAACATCCTTAGGCATCACAATTTTACACAACCCAAGCAATGATGAAATCCAAATTCAAAAATATTCTACATTTTAATGGCCCTCTATTAGAGAAATGCAAAAATAATGCACATAAACCACACAACTGACATGCAGTTCCACTCTGCAGAACCACATAAAACCAAATGGGGGATTCATTAGAGATTTTTAAAAAATAAAAGTAGATATGCCCTTGCACTGAAGCACTGACCTTCCCTTCCGGTTAGCATACTGAAATTCCCTTTTTCACACATACATTTTAAAAGAGGTGACATTTAGATGTCTCTCATTTGCCATCCCACATTGAATAAATGAACTGTAGAAGTGGCATTTAGAAGAGAAATTCCCAGTGTTCCCAAACAGATGAGGACTTTGGGAATCATCTTCCTCTAACCAGATACCAGCCACAGAGGCCTTGGTGGTCTGCCTTTCACCATCCCACCCCTCCCAGCCACATCTGCAAAAAATACGTACCCAAAAAATACATATAAACAACACAAATGCAGTCAGTTACCATGATAATCCCATTAGTCATGACTGTATACGTAACGGAGCTATCTAAATCAATCTGACTACCAATATACCAACAATCATGACACTCACTTACCTAACAATCCTTAATAGAAGAACCCAAATCTCTAACTGTGCCTAACAGAAAAAGCAAGTGATAAAAAGAAAGCAAATACGGGTTAAAGAAACAATTTACTATCCACCAAAAAAATACGTTTTTCTTAAAAGAACTTACTGAATGTTCATTTTTTAAAAATGTCTCAGAGACATAATACCTAAAACACATCAATCCTTTCATTTCAAAAAAACGGTTTCCTATAGGAAAAATTCATATTCTTAGTATCAACCAAAGAGAGAGGTACTGTAATGTCATCGTCGGAAAGCTTCAATTAATCACTTTTCACATACGAAGAAATCGATGGATAGCTGGGTTGTAGTCACAGATTATGGGTAATGCACAGAAAAACACTGCGACTCCCGATACTGACTGCACCACTGCCTCCGCACACCACCCGGCCTGTCCTCCCTGCAGCCCCTCCCTACGGCTCAAGTCCCTCAGTCAGAGATCAGATTCCGGTCCGCACCGCAGGCCGGCTCCCTCAGCCTGCATTAGCTCTGCAGGACGCCCCTTCGTCCGAGCACAGTCCCACTGTCCGACCGGCGGGGCGGGAGGGGTCACCCCAAACAACAGCCTCCCGCCCCCCCCCCTCACTTCACGGCTAGGTGACCTGGTCCTCGTGACGCCACATCCAGCTGAAGCAGCATGACAAGGTAGAAGCAGCTCCCGGCCGCGGCCAAGGGCAGCCCCGGGCCTGGGTGGGGCCGGGCGGGGGCCGCAGGCGCCGAGAGGCCGTGCCAAGCCCCGGCTGCGAGAACCCGGGGAGGCTGCGATACTGCTGCATTGTGCTGCATCACGGCGAGGGCACTGGGAGCCATCCATCTTGCCAAAAAAGCACATCCCCGCCCAAATAAACCCACCGAATCCATTTTTCTCCTCTGCTGAAGCACCCCCACACTCGCCCTCTCCTTGCTCTGAGGCCCGGCTTTTGACTGGAAAAATAATGGACCTGGTTTGTATACTGACATCGACAACACTCCCCCTCCCCTCCCCATCTGACGACAGGCACTTGGCATCATTCCTCTCACAAAAACAAAGAGAAGCCCCCCCCCCCCCAAAAAAGAGGGCCGCGGGCGCGGTGTGAGAGATGAGAGAAGGGGCTTCCAGACTACCCCCGCCAAAGGCCGGCCCGGAGGGTCCCCGCGCTGGTACAAACCTGTTGAAGAGCGGGTGGCTGGAGCTGAAGGGCGGGCGCCGACGCGGCTCCGCGCCCCGAGGCGGCTCACGCCCAGCCCTGGGAGAGTGTGGACCGCGTGAGGGCGGGGGACCCGCGCGAGGATGGGCGGCGGAGAGGGGGGGCGCCGGGCCGCCGCCTCCGGCTCAGCTGCAGCGCGGCGCAGCGGGGACCACGCCTGGCCGCATCCCCCGTACCGTTAGGCGCGGAGTCGGGCCCTGTCACCGCCACCCCCGCTCCCCACCAGCCCCGGCCGCAGGGAGCACACCCGAAAATACTCCCTGCTGCCCACTCCGTACCCACCCCCGCGCCGGGGGCAGCTGCGCCCTGCTGGAGGGAGGAGGCGGTGGAGGCAGAGAGAAGGAATCGGCGCCTCTGCGCCCGAAGATGGGGCTGGGTGACCCCGGTGCGCACAGGGGTGTCGTGTTCCCTCACTGCGGAGCCTGCCGCCCCTGCCCGCACAGTCCTCATACTGATGTGCACAGGAGACCCAGGCTCCCCGCGCCGCCCCCGCCCGGGCTCGGCAGCCTCCCTGCCCCCACGCCGCTCCCAGGGCGCAGGGCAGCGGTGGGGCAGCGGCGTCTTCCCGGCCTGGGCCCGCGCCCCTCCTCCTGCCCTCCCGCCGCCCAGGAGCCCGCCCGGGAAGCAGCCCCAGTGAGTTGGCATCTTCCTACCTAGGCCCCCCCACCTACCTCCCACGGATAAGGGGGTGGGGGCGCCGGGGTCCCGTCCTCCTCCCGCTCCTCGGCGGCCGGGCGGGTGGGCCGGGAGGCGACTCCGCGGGGCTGTCCGCTGCTGGGGCCGGGGCTCACAGGACGGGACCGGTGGGCGCTGCTGCGCGGGGCTGCGCGCTCGCTCCGGGCGGAGAGGCGGCCGAGGGAGGGACTGGAGGAATCCGCAGCCTGCACGGCAACAGCTGCACTGATTCCGGGGGCTGGGCGGGAGCGCCGGGCGGGGGGAGAAGGGGAGGGAGCAGGCAGGGAGGGGGCGAGGGGCGGGGAGAGGGAGCGCGCGGGCTCCGGGGGCGCGCACACTCGCGCGCGCACACGCTCTCTCCCGCACACCCTCCACACTCCGCTCCACACTCGGCTCTGCTCGCCGCTCCCCCCTCCCTCGGTTCCTCCCTCGCCTGCCCTCTCCGCCTGCCGGGAGCCCCACAGCCGCCCACCCGGCCCCTGCCGCGCGCGCTAGCCGAGCCTCGGGCGCGTCCACGCACTTCCCCGCCCAGGCTCTGCCAGGGCCCACCGCCGACCTCGTCATCTGCCGCGGGGACCCACCAAGGCTGGCCTAGGCAGGGTGGGCACCGCCGCCGCCACCACCCGGGCAAAGGGACAATGGGGGCTTTGTTCCCACAGCCGGCGAGGGCCAATTTCACGTTTAATTTGAGGCTAATTTGATTATCGCCTTGGAAAGGGGCAGCCTAATTTTCTACGTGATTTGTGCAGCCTCTTTTCGCCCGCGATGTTTGCGTTTGGAACGCCCGGGAGAGAGTGTTGAGGGAGGTTTTAGAACGCGGTTTAGTTGGTTTGGTTTTAGAATTTAGGTGGTGATGCCTTATAGGTTCTGCCCAGCCTGAAGAAGAGCGACAGGGACCTCTCCGTGGGAAACCTTGGGCGATGGGGGCAGAGAACTAACCTACCCGCCCCCCACTCCGCCCTTTTGCGGGATAATTCACCCTGTCCCTCCCGGTGGCTACGAACAGACCCTACAAGTGGTTTGTCCAACTCCTGCCTCTGGGCGTCCTGGCTCACTTTTCCCTAAAACCTGGTCCTCTTCCCGAGCCTCCGTTGCGTTGCGGAGTGGGGTCTTCGAAGCTTCAGTGCAAGCCCCTAAAATGGCTTGAGGGTTTGATTTCTCCCCCCTACCCGCAAACCCTGAGATGGACACGGGACGCTTTGTCGAGTTTTTGTCAAGTGCCAACGCCCCTTCTCAACCAGCTTGCCCACCCAGGCAATCCCCCAGGCTATGTAGAAATTCTGGAACCGCCAGTGCTGGGGCGAAAAGATGGTGTCATCGCCGTGTCCACGAATAGAAACGCTCTTTAGAGAGCAGAGTCTAGGGAAACTGACGTTCTGCCTGCTGTGTAGGTGCCCAACGGCTGCACTGTAAGCTTTCAGAGGGAAGAGGGCCCTTCTCGGTTGAAAAACCCCAAAGGCTTTTCTCTCTGAAGATCTGACCCTCAACCGATGAATTAAAAAAACAAAACAAGACAGAAATAAAAGATAGTTTAGATCATGTTTATATCTCAAATCAATAGACCCGAGGGCTGATGAGTTTGTATTTTTTACATGTATTTTTAAATGAATATTTTTAAATAAATCTAAATGAAATTGTTCCCGCAAAGTGGAGATGAATCTTCCTTTTAGTGCTTCCCCATCAGTTTGAATGTTTGTACCAGTGTTTACTTTCGATAGATATGAAAAAATACCGACAAAGGCAAATAATTTAGCATTTTTCTCAGAGGGTTGATCAACACCTCCAGAAGGTGAACCCTCCAAGGACAGGGTTCTTTTGTAGGTTTGTTCACTGTACAGAGCAGACACTTAGGACGTGCTCAAAAATATTTGTTGAATTGAATTGCAAAGAATCAACATGTAAGTGGCTGCCCTCATTAGGTAATACAGGAAGTCCACCAGGAATGAAAGTTGTTTCCCTTTCACTTATTTGGTTACATGGCCCTCAGCACCTCCCCACCTACAATGTTAATGAAATACCAAAGTAAACAATGGCGATTCTGGAAAATGCTTGTTTAAATTCTTCCACTGTTATTCTGAAATGGTGACTCTTAACAGCTTCCTTTATCACAGATAATAGTACTTGACTAACTCTTCATTTGCTGGATGAGTCACCTCCCTTACCCCATTCCACTGCCACCTAATTTTTAAAAATTTCTTTCAGAAAGGGAGGCCACACACAACCTTAGCAAGGTATTCTAGTAAGGTGCCAGTAAGTATTCCAAAAATGTAAAAGGCAAGGATTCAGAGTTTCACTATAAATACCTGGATTTTCACCAGACTTTCACTATAAATACCTCACAATTTTGAATTCTTACCCTTTGGTGGAAAAAAAATCATCTAGGAGAGTCCAGGGTACTACTGACTAAAAAAAAGTAACAGGTCAAAGAAAAGACAGTTTAAATATGGAGAGATTATTGCAGAGGGCATATATTTCTGTGAAAGGCAAGAATCTAGAAAAAAGATGAAAAGCCTTAGTAATTGTGATAACTCAAAAGGATTATTCTCAAGTATCTCAGAAGCAGCAAGTTGAAGTTCTTCCTCACATGACAAGATGATTTAAAGGAACCTAGAACTCGCTGGTATCATGTCTGTAACATACCATAGTCCTACTCTCCATTTTAAAACCATATGATTATATATGACTTTGTCTCCCATAGAAATACTACTTTATTGCAAAATTTTTTCAGATATAAATTGCTAATTTAACTTTCCATTCAAACTGTAGGGGGAAATATTGTCAACATATATATTAGTCACTATAGACTAGGTTATAATGTTATCAATACACAGTTCCCAAATCTCAGTATAAAACAAAAGTTCCAAATCAGCGAAAGTTTAATTATTGCTTATATAAAATCAACTGTGGGGAAGCTGTCTGCTCTGTGTCAACTCAGTCTTCCAATATTTAATATTATGGTTCCTCCATGTCAGTAGGTACTTCTACAATCTCCACTGTAAGGGACCAGCATGATGGAGGGCTAAGTACCAGCAACTAAACATTTCCACCCAGAAATGACACAGGGTTACCTCCACTCACATTTCATTTGCCAGAGCAAGTCACATAGCTACACTTGAAACCTGATATTGATAAACAATAGTATTGTCTGCCCGTTTTGTTTAGAAAAGAGAGAATGGCACTTAAAGTAATTCCTTGGTTACATTAAATTAACCCAATTAAAACCCATCATTTATTGTATTGATAATAGCCTTAAAATTTTAAATTTAGGACACATTTTAAAAATTTGAATAAGGTTTTTTTTTTTTTAAATCTCTGTTTACTCCTAAATTTGACTTCCTTTCAACTCTGAGCTAGTCTGAGAAGTTTCCTCATAGTAGAAGTGTTCTAGTTGGGGCTTCACACATACTAATTTTGCACTTGGAAAGCCTAAAGACTTAGATGTTTGAGCTGTCAATATCATGAATTATCATGAATAAATAGTTTTTGATCACTGGTAACACATTTATAGGTGTATAAAATAATCCATTCTTTCATTTATTCAAGAACTATATGTACCTTAATCTATCCTAGGCTTTGCAATAGGACAATGGGCAAAACAGTACAAAAATCACTGCCCTTGTGGATCTTCCATTCTAGTAGGATGGAAGTCAATCAGTCAATCAATAAACAAGTAAAATATATGTATGATGATAAACTTGAATAACGTAAATATGTAGAAATAATATTTATAAAATTATAAGAATAAGTAGCCTTGGCTTTCTAGGAAAGAATCCTCAAATTTTCTGTTAATAAAAATAACGAGAAATAGCAATTGTAAAATGTTTTCCAGTTTTTAAAGTGCTTTAGCAGATATATTTTTTTGTTCTTTTTGTTAGTTCTGTGGGGTAGATATTAACCCCATTTTATAGGCTAGAAAACTGAGGACACCAGTAGGTTAAATGAGTTGCCCAAGTCCAGACTGCTACTAAGCGCCATTGGTATCTGCTTAGAAGACAGTATATCAGAAATGTGTGCTCGGCATTGCGTATTATTAAAAAGAAATTATATTTGCAAGATGAAAAAGTTCTTTGTGGGGCACCTGGGTGGCTCAGTCAGTTAAACGTCTGCCTTCGGCTCACGTCATGATGAGCTCCCTACTCGACGGAGACCCTCCCTCTCCCTCTCCCTCTCCCTCTGCTGCTCCCCTTGCTTGTGTGCCCTCACTCTCTCTTTCTCAAATAAATAAATAAAATCACTTTTTTAAAAAAGAGAGTTTTTTGAGATGGATGGTGGTAATGTTTGCACAGCTATGTGAATGTACTTAACACATTGAACTGTACACTTAAAGGGGTTAAAAAAAGGTTAATTTGGGACACCTGGGTGGCTCAGGTGGTTAAGCAGCTGTCTTCGGCTCAGGTCATGATCCCAGCGTCCTGGGATCGAGTCCCACATCGGGCTCCTTGCTCGGCAGGGAGCCTGCTTCTCCCTCTGCCCCTGCCTGCCACTCTGTCTGCCTGTGCTCACTCACACTATCTCTCTCTGACAAATAAATAAAATCTTAAAAAAAAAAAAGGTTAATTTTATGTTATGTATGTTACCACAAGTTTTAAAAATCTTCTTAAAAAATAAAAACTAAAATGTTTTAAATAATTCTAAATCGAGACCTCTAGAATAATAGAGTAAATGCTCTCTTAGCTTTTCTTCAGTTAACACACTTCTTGAATTACACTATTCATTCCCTCTGTATCGTGAGCATATGACATGTCCATGGCACACCAAGCACACTCTGACAGTAGGCTATGCTCTGCTACACCTGTATTTTTCAGTTCCCACCATTGTGCTATGTATTTATCAAGTCAGTTCAGATTATTCCCAAATTTATTTATGCCAGTTATGACAATTGAACCTATTTTACTTAATAATTACTTTTTAAAATTACATCAATCAATTAAATATGAGTGTGCAGAGAGACTCCTTTCAGTGATAAGTTGTATATATTTAAACATTTAATTAAAAGCTAAAAATATTGCCATCAAATTATAGGTGGATAAGATAACAATAAAATTTAGGAAGGAATGAAAAATCATAAAAACCTTGAAATATCCAGAGTCAGATGGCTTTGCTAGTGTCTCTAAGTTCTTAGTCAACTTAAAAGAGAGCAAAGTGGAGATTGCGGTCAAGATGGCGGAGAAGTAGCAGCTGAGACGACATCAGGTAGCAGGAGATCAGCTAGATACCTTATCAAACCATTGCTAACACCTACAAATCCAACGGGAGATCAAATAGAGGAAGAACAGCAATTCTGGAAACAGAAAATCAGCCATTTTCTGGAAGGTAGGACTGGCGGAGAAGTGAATCAAAAGCGACGGGAGGATAGACCGTGGGGGAGGGGCCGGCTCCCGGCAAGCGGCGGAGCAACGGAGCACTAAATCGGGACTTTTAAAAGTCTGCTCCACGGAGGGACATCGCTCCAGAGGCTAAACCGGGGTGAAGCCCACGCGGGGTCAGCGTGGCCCCAAGTCCCGCAGGGTCACAGAAGGGTGTCTGAGTGTCGCAGAGCTAGCAGGTATCGGAGCAGGGAAGCCGGCTACAGAGACAGAGCCGAGAAGTGAGCTCTCAGCTCGGGGTTACCTTGGACCGGTCGCGGGCTGGGTGAGCTCGGAGCATGGCCAGGGGTGAGGGAGATGGGAGTAGCCGGAGCTTTTCTCTGAGGAGTGGAGCCCTGAATCTCAGCTCTTCCGGGCCAGAGACTAGGAGGCCGCCATTTTCATTCCCGTCCTCCGGACTCTACGGAAAGCGCTCAGGGAACAAAAGCTCCCGAAAGCGAAACCGAGCGGATTACTCAGCCCGTTCCCTGGTAAGGGTGGTGCAGCTCTACCTCGGGCAAAGACACTTGAGAATCACTACAACAGGCCCCTCCCCCAGAAGATCAAAGGAAATCCAGCCAAGACCAAGTTCAGTTAACAAGGAGAGCAGCAGAACTCCAGAGGAGGAGAAAGCAAAGCGCGGAATTCATGGCTTTCTCCCCATGATTCTTTAGTCTTGCAGTTAATTCAATTTTTTCTTTAAAGGGCAT